>JANAVB010042615.1:2249547-2282047 GCA_029216955.1 Iris pallida
TGGTATTTATTTTGTTTTGTGTGATGTGATCATTTTAATTTTTTGGGCTTATAGATGATAATATGTTGTTCATAATATATATATATATATATATATATATATATATATATATATATATATATATATATATATATATATATATATATATATATATGGATGTAAGAATGTGGTTTCGTTCGATGATTGGGACGATCGCCCGCTCGCGATCGAGGAGATCCAAGCAATGGTACACACAAGGAAAGAAGCTGCACTGAAACGAGAGAGGGCTCTCTCCTATGCTTTCTCACATCAGATTTTTTTTAAGCTTGGTTTACTTTTTGTTCCCACATTTAATTTCCTCTATTCTAGTAAACACTAACAAACTCTGAATGTGACAGATATGGAGGTCCGATAGGAACCTCTCTCGACCAGTCCACAAAGACGAAAAGGAGGAAGAGGGAGAGGAGGTCGAGCCACCGCGGTGGCTCGACTGCTGGATTGCCTCCAGAGCCTCATTCGACAACCACCACCGCAAGTGCCAGCAGCAACACCAGCTGCGGCAGAGCGAGAGCCTCCACGGAGTACCACAGGGACCCCATCAAGACTCTCGAGATCGACACGGCCTGCCCCTTCTTCTACTCGACCCCTGCTAATGCCATCCCCCGGCGGCCCCAAACGAGCTCGTCCCCCCTCCACAGGCACTCCCGGTAAGATTGTGTTCAGACTCGCCCCTTCTCCTACTCTTTCTTTAATTGGTTTTATTTCTCTATCAACATTGGTTCCCTCATGTCTGGCACTGTTCTTGTTTGTGTACAAGACAATCGTGGGTGGGGTTGGGCTACGGAATTCCTACAGTATTTATGGCTTTAGCTACTATTATTTTCTTACCTGGGTTTGTACTCGTATATGTGTCTATTATTTTCTTACCTGGGTTTAGGCTATGAAATTCCTACAAATGCATCGTATCGTTTTGTTTTTGCAAATATACGTGTCTATTATACTTACCTGGGTTTGTACTAGTGTATATTGCCTATATAACTCTCAATTTTGACCAATAAGGATACAAAACAGAGCAATTTGTACAAGGAAATCAGAAGCAATTGAATACACACACACCCCTTATAAGGGCTAAATTTTACTGATTCCCACTAGATAATAACAAAGTATGGAGCTATTGTATAAGAAACTCAAAGGAAACTAGAAATCTAGAATGAATTAAAATTTCTGTAACTTCTACATTAGCTGACACAAAGTGATTTTCCTTTCCATTTGTAGTCTGAAAGCTTTGAATGATAATGGAATTGAAATCAGCAGTGCTTTGGGCCTTTTATATGTAACTAGATTAACTAGACTTTGCTTTGACAAGGAGTTTTATATGCTTGAATCCATGTGGCCCAGATATGGGACAAATACCTGATCCCTATCATGACCTAGGTTGTTTTACTCCTTTCTCTTGATATTTCATGATTAGATTTGATTTTTAGGCCTGACAATTATATGGACTGATTTGGTTGTCTTCTATTTTTCTCAGGATTTCACTGGGTGTTTCGGCTGTCGTTGATCTTTCATGATTATTGGTTATGTGGCCAAGTTTTGATGTGGACAATTTTGGTAGTTGTATATATATATATATATATATATATATATATATATATATATATATATATATATATATATATATATATATATATATGTATTTGGATATTCTATTTTGAGAATGTATTGAAGATGTTGATATGTACTCTATTTTGAGAAATGTAATAAAGATGGTGATATATAATGTTAAATTTTTGGAATGTAATATATAATGTGCAGTATAGAGCGTTATAAATATGCTAATTTGAATAGTATAAAGTGTTATAAATGTGCTGCATTGAGCCTATACATATTATCTATTCATAACGTTTTACAAAAGTCCTAAATTGTATACTATATATTAAATATTCATAACGCTTTTATAGAAACTATTCATGACGATTTTTTTATAACGCTTTTAAAAAACATTTATAACACCCGTTTTCATAACGGTTGCTTTGAAAAAAAAGCGTCATGGTTTGTCATTAATGACACTTTTTAGCCGTCATTAAAAGGGTTTTTTTTGTTGTAGTGCTGATTACTAGTTAGACAAGAAGTACCTTAGTACATATGTGATCAAAATTCGGTATTTTATGTTCCCTGCCAAACAGCTAATCATACACGACACATATGAATGAGCCGTACCAAGTAGATCCCTCAACCCGATCCCATCTAGAATGTGGTATTTCAAACACACTTAGTAGAGTTGTGAGTTTTGCATCCATATTGATTTTGTCACATACCATGATTACTCTTGTCCTGATTACTTGTTTTACCTGTCTATCTTATTTGTCTTACTATGATTATAGTTTTATTTCTGTATCATATCTTCTATTTCATGTTATATAGTTTCTATTTTGTTATGAGTAGCATTTCACGTTTGTACATCCACCCATCATGACTGGATAACCACAGTTTTAGGCGATGACTCAGAGGACTGGTGCTCTATTTACTATGGCACATTGGAGGCTGACCATGGTATACGTGAGGATACAAGAGATGTAGTAGTTGATTGACCACTGGAGGATGTTTAGTTTTAGTTAGCATTTTACTTACCTGTTGTCTGGATTCTACTACCAGAACATTTATGATGTACTATATTTTAGGATTTATGTACTTGATATTTTGGATTGGATCTCTTGCGGATATTTCTTTCTATTCATATATACCTTTTAGCACTTGTGATTGAGATAGACCTTGTTATTATGATTTATATTTTTATTGCTGGATTGGATGTTATTTGAGGATTAAACAGCGTACTACCACCGACTCTACGGTGTAGGCTGGACGTATTTTTTTTACGTACTCATGCCCGAACTTCTGGATGCGAGTCGTGACACAGACCCTAATAATATTCTAGACCGAATGGATTAATTGTGTCCTTTTTCAAGAATCATTGGTACGAGATAAAATGAAAGTTTTTCATGTGGTTCGGGATTTCCTCCAATATGTTAGGATCCTAAAAGAATTGAATAATACATTCCTTGTTCTTATTGCCAAAGTTAAAGGCGCCATAACTCTAGGGGACTTTAGACCAATCTCTTGATGTAATCAAATTGTCAAAATACAACTCATGTCTTATACAATCGAATGCAGGGATTGATGTAGGACTTTGTATCCCCAAACTCAATAACTTCTATCAGAGGAAGATCCATTGTAGATAATTACATTTTAGCCCATTAATCCGAGATTTTAATAAGCATAGAGGCAAAAGAAAGTGTGTTTGAAATTGGATTTATGAAAAGCTTATGACATGATCAATAGAGAGTTTTTATGCCAGCTGATAGAGTGCATGGGGTTTGAGGGTTTGGTGGATCAATTGGGTTTGGGATTGCATTTCAACTCTGTCCTTTTTGGTGATTATCAAAGGGCAGGTACATGAATTCTTTTCCAGCAATAGGTTCCTCAATTAAGGGGATCCAATATCTCCTTACTTATTTGCAATTATAATAGAGTATTTCACCTGCCTCATGGACTAGTCTACGATGATTAGAGAAATTATGCCTCTTTTTAAGAGAGTTGAGCCTGTGGTCTCACATTTCATATATGTTGACGATCTCTTGGTGTTCGTAGAGCCTTCAAGGCATGGTATCCAAGCTTGTCATGACCCGCACCCTAGAGTAAGGGCACAAGACGTGGGTACGTCCAGCCTACGCCGCAGTGTCGACGGTAGAACGCTGTCCTAGGTCACAACATCTAACAATATAATTCTAAGAAGTTTATACTCCCCGAATGGTGGTGACATAGCAGAATGTAAACTCAATCACAACTAAGGAAGAAGAAGCACGATATGATATAGAACTCAAAGAAATACAGATGATCAGAAAGTCTAAGATAACATCTCAGCAAATATCCAGAATACAAGTCTCAGCTACTGAATATGAAAGAATATATACAACCCAGATCTCAAGACAGAAATAAAGTCTAACTACTAGTCTCAAGACAACATAAGTAAGATAAAGCCTAACTAAGCTAGTCTAGGCAATGGGGGTAATGTCCTCAGCTAGAGCTGGGTCCTCCTGAGAGTCCAGCTCACAAGTGTCGTCTAGGGCTGTCCCGCAGAAGGTATCCACACAGGCCTCCTCCTCGTCCTCTGTAATATTTTTAACAGGTCCAGTCAGGACAGGAGCGAGCACAATACATCTCAACAGTTCATAGCAAGTTAGAAAATATAATCATGCAGTAAAGTAAGATACAGGTACTGAAAGAAATGCAGTATGTAAACAGAGAGAACTGTAATAGAAATATCTACTATAAATAGAGAACTATCATGTGGCTAGTGAGTCAGAGTATAATATAGACATGTAAATGGCATAGGATGATTCTGATACTACACTATGGAATGATTCTGATGCTACACTACTTGGATATTATTCACATGTCCACTTCACTCTCCCGTACCCCCAATCAATACACAAGGATCCAGCCAGGTTATGTTATGATTCCATGTAATGGCCCCCGAAGGGTGGTATATGGTAGTCCCATAAATGGGGATTCTAGGAAATCCAATAAACGGGATAAGGATTCAAGGAAGACTCTGTGATCATGAGAGTACCTGTCACAAGTGATCAATGAACCGTGGAGCATAGTGATATGCCATGTAAGTGAAATGCACAGAACATGAAGTACCCGATGCTCCCTGAAGGGATAACATCTCAAGAAGGGATCCATATAGTACTAATCCGTGTGACCAACGTGACAGTATCAAGTAAAGTAATTTAATACAGGAAAATAATTCTAAACAGGATATGAAATGATCAGAGAATGTACTCGCCTGGTATCTGAGTGTTCGGATAAAATGTATTGTCCGAGAAGAGGTGTCTGGCTCCTAATCAGAACAGCATAAGTCACAACAAGTCCAAAATGATAACAAGATGCAATTTAATGCATTCTAAAAGAAGCTAGGTCAATCTAGGCCAAAGTCAACTCTTGGTCAACCCTAGTCAACCAAGAAGTCAAACCTAGGTCAACTATGGTCAAACTAGGTCCAACAAGTCTAAACTAGGTCAAACAAGTCTACATTAGTCTATACTAGGTCACACAAGTCATTCCAAGCTACACAGGAAATAAACATATCATCCTTGATACAATTTGTGTATATACATTATACATACAAGTCAATCTATGCTATAGAGAGCTAATATATATAGGCATGTATTAACTTAGATATATATATATATATATACCTACATCACTATATGACTCTATAGATACTAGTATGCATTTACATACCTATAGGCCTATACAATACACATACACATATTATACATATATATAGGTATAGAGGAATAGAAAGAAGAGTGAGGGAGAGGTGTCAAGTGTGTGTGCATGAGTGAGAGGGTGAGAGTGTGCCTATGTGAGCATGTAAATGTGTGTGAGTGTGTAAGTGTGTACATAGTGTAGGCATGTGTGTGTATTAGAGTAGAGTGTGTATACAAGAGAGTGTGACAAAGGGTGTGTGTCATGTACTTGTGTGTGAGGAAGTGATAGAAAAATAGTGAGTATATGAGTGACTGTGTGTGTGTGTTATTGCAGTTCAATTTTAGAAAATAGGAAGGGAAAGGAAGGGAAACTAATTCATTTTACAAATCTCAGTTTTCAGTTTTTACACTACAACTTCAAAGCCCCATTTTGAAACCAATTATCAACCAATTCACACCAAAATCGAAACCCAAGTAGATTACAAGTAGGAGAATCACATTAGTGACTTAAACCATGCTAATAATAGTATTAATTAGGTCAAATTAACTGTCAAAGTTCAATTCAAAAATCTGGAAAATACAGGAAATGATTTAGTTTCAGAAATTTAGGGTAAATGAAATTTGATACATAAAAATAAACTAAGACACGAAATTAAAGGTTGGTAATTAACATATGGGGTACATGTGTCATTGGAAGTGTCTCGTGTCCACCACAACATGACACGACTTGTCCAACACAATAAAAACCAAAACAGTGCACAGGACACTGCACAGCAGTGCACTGTCTCGTGCACAAGTGCACGCGTGTCGTGCACTCGACATAGTGCAAACCAACCCTCGTGCTCGTGCACAGGGATACGCCTAGGGTAGGTTTTCGTGTCTAGGTGCCTGCACGGTGTCAAAGTGTCCCCGTGTCCAAGTTAAAATAGCGTATCAGAGCCCGAAAAACCCGACTGAACCAACAGTGCACAAACAGTACGATAAGGATTTCTCCCTCGACACGCCACGTGGTCATCTGAAACTTGACATATGGCGTATCAGTCAGTGCCCCAAGGCGTGTGTCGAGTTTCACGTGTCCTCGTGTCTTAACGAGTGAGCAAACTGCCCCGAGCAGCAGGACAGTGCAGTCCGTGCGCGTACGGCGTGTCCAAGTGTCCACTCTGACACAAAACGACACCAAATCACTCCCAGTCAGTCAGGAACATGCAAGCCACATAAAAATACGATTTCCTATTCAAAAACTTTTCCAAAACCAAATCGAAATGCCCATTGGGGCATTTCATCAAACACTATCACACTAGGACTGATACGTGTCTATTTAGGACACGAAAAGGATACGAAATCCTACATAAATCTAGGGTTAGCTAGGGGACCCTTAGACCTAGTTCATTATGCAATAAAAACAGCATCTAACAAAGAGTTTTAGTGATTTACCTAATGGTGTCACAAGTCCCCAAAAAGCTTCAAAGAGGGGTGTCTCCTTGCTCCCCAAATTCTACCAAATTGCTATCAAACTGAGAAATAAATATACCAACAGCAAGAAAACTTAATTTAGAACCTATTGCAATTTGTTTAAGGGAAAAATGAGTTAATTTGGATTTTCTAGGAATTTATGAAGATGGAGACTCACCTCTTTCTAAAACTTGAGGAATTCTAAGGAGGCTAGCCCTAATTTCTAGGAGACTATTTATAGGGTGGGAATCCCTATGCTAGTGGCCGGCCACATGGATTAGGGTTAGGGTTTGGCTCATGGCTAATGGGTTGGGCTTAGTTAAAATAATGGTTCCAAACCACAAGTCATGACTTGTGACCAAAGGCCTTCTATTCTAATCTTAAGTTAAATGACCAAACCATAGGTTAACTCTAGTCTAACTAGGGTTACATGACCTAACCAAGTCCAAACCCAACTAGGGTTAGCTTCTAGGTTAGCCTACCAAGGTCAATGCTAGTCAAAGTCAACCTAGTCAACCCTCATTCAAACAATTCCAAAATAAATCCTAAAAATTCCCATAAATTTAAATAAATTATAATAAATTCAAATAACTCCAAAAATGACAAAAATACCCTCAACTAAAAATACGGTAGTGACAAATCTACCCTCCTTAAAAGAATTTTGTCCTCGAAATTGAAAGGCGAAATACAACTGATGAAAAGGATAGAAAGTATACCTCACGGTCCAAAAGGATATGGGTAATGCTCGCGCATCTTATCCTCCCGCTCCCAGGTAGACTCTCCTAGAGAATGATACCTCCATGCGACGCATACCAAAGGTATCACCTGGTTCCTCAGAACCTTCTTTCGTCGATCTAGAATCTCCACTGGCTGCTCTGGATAGCTGAGAGAAGGCCCAACCTCAATCTCCGAATAATCGAGCACATGGCTAGGGTCAGCCACGTACCATATCAACTGTGATATATGGAATACGTTGTGGACCCCCACTAGTGCAGGTGGCAAGTCAAGCCTGTATGCCACGTCACCGACTCTCCCGCTGATAACGAAAGGGCCGATGAAGCGCGGGCTAAGCTTTCCGTCTCCACCAAAACGTATTGTACCACGAGTCGGAGATATCCTCAAGTAAACTTGGTCTCCAACCTAATCACAAGCAAGGTCTCAATTAATTATAATAAACAAACATGATCAAAATCACAAACAAACAAACCTAAATCTAATCCTACTCTAATCTGTACCTCAAACTCCAACGGCCTTCGGTGGCTATCGGCCCTGTGTCGATGTCTGTCCTGCGCCACGCGAAGTCTGTCCTTGATGAGCTTCACCTTCTCGGCTGCGTCAACAACCATCTCTGGTCCCAGTAAAGCTCGCTCACCCATATCATCCCAAGATAAGGGTCTACGACACCTACGCCCGTGCAGAGCCTCGAAAGGTGATATCTCAATACTGGCCTGGAAGCTGTTGTTGTAAGCAAACTCCACCAAATGTAGATGATCCTCCCAGGAACCTCTAAAGTCCAAGATGCACGTCCGTAGCACATCCTCAAGTGTCTAAATAGTCCTCTCTGACTGTCCGTCCGTCTGGGGGTGGTATACAGTACTAAACTTGAGCTGAGTGTCCAAGCTACTCTGCAGACTCCTCCAGAAATAGGAAGTAAAACGACTATCCCAATATGAGATGATGCTGACCGGAACCCCGTGAATCCTGACTATCTGCCGCATATACATCTCCGCCAGCCTCTCTGTAGACGTACCCACCTTGAATGGCAAGAAGTGGGCCGAATTGGTCAACCTGTCAACGATGACCCAAATCGCGTCTTTTCCTCCTGGTGTACGCGGCAGTCCAGATACGAAATCCATAGTGATATGCTCATATTTCCACTCGGGAATGGGCAGCAGCTGCAATAATCCACCGGGCCTCTGCCTCTCTGCCTTGACCTGCTGACAGACCAAGCACCTAGCCACGAAGCGAGCCACCTCCGGCTTCATCCCGGACCACCAAACATGCTCCCTCAGATCTCGGTACATCTTGTTGGCACCCGGGTGTATAGAGTACTGAGATCTGTGGGCCTCCTGTAAAACCTGCTCTCTGAGATCTCTGCTGGACACACATAACCTGGAACCGTGGCTCAAGGCACCATCCTCTGCAAGAGAAAACTCGCCGTCCACCAATCCTGCTCGAACCTGCTCTCGGAGACACCGCAGAGCAACGTCCTCAAACTGAGTCGCCTTGATTCTTTCTACCAAGTCTGACTGAATCTGCATGCCCCACATCTGCATTTGTACTCCAAGCATGATCACCTCAATCCCCAGGCTCTCCAAATTAGCAAGCAAGTGACGGTCCATGGTCAAACACATGGCTGTCGAATACCTACTCAAGGCATCAGCAACCACGTTGGCCTTCCCTGGATGATACTGAAGTTGGATGTCAAAGTCCTTCATCAACTCTAGCCATCTGTGCTACCTCATGTTCAGCTCCTTCTGAGTGAACACATACTTTAAGCTCTTATGATCTGTAAAAATCTCTACCCGCTCCCCATACAGATAGCGCTTCCACAACTTCAGAGCAAATATCACTGCTGCCAGCTCCAGGTCATGGGTAGGGTAGTTCTTCTCATGGAGACGTAATTGCCTGGAAGCATAGGCAATCACCTTCCCATGCTGCTGTAAGACACAACCCAGCCCCTTCCCTGAAGCGTCACTATAAATAGTGAATCCCCCTGATCCTGAAGGCAATGTCAGAATCGGAGCTGTCGTAAGCCGCTTCTTCAAGTCATCAAAAGCTGTCTGACACTCCTCTGACCGAACATACTCAGCATCCTTCCGGGTCAACCGAGTCAACGGCTCTGCAACCCGGGAGAAATCCTGCACAAATCTCCGATAATATCCTGCCAGCCCCAGGAAGCTCCTGATCTCTGCCACTGAAGTCGGCGCTGCCCATGCCTCAACTGCTACGATCTTCTTGGGGTCAACTGAGATCCCATCCACAGTCACCACATGCCCCAAAAAGTCCACCCGGTCCAAGAAGAACTCACACTTGGAGAGCTTTCCGTAAAGCTGCTCCTTCATGAGAGTCTCCAGTACGATCCTCAAATGCTCCTCGTGCTCTTCCTCAGTCTTGGAATATACCAAGATGTCGTCAATGAACACCACCACAAACTGATCCAGGTACTGGTGGAACACCTTGTTCATTAGGTTCACAAACACTGCTGGTACATTGGTTAGCCCAAACGGCATAACCAAAAACTCAAACTGCCCGTACCGCATCCTAAAAGCGGTCTTGGGAATATCCTCCCCCTTTACCTTCACCTGGTGATATTCCGACCTCAGATCAATCTTGGAAAATACCCGAGCTCTGCTCAACTGGTCAAAAAGATCGCCGATCCGTGGCAGTGGGTATCTGTTCTTGATCGTGAGGTTGTTGAGTGCCCTATAGTCAATACACATCCGTACTGACCCATCCTTCTTCGGCACAAACAACACTGGTGAACCCCATGGCGACGAACTCGAACGGATGAAGCCCTTGTCCTGCAGCTCATCCACCTGCTTCTTCAGCTCCACCAACTCACTATTGTTCACCCGATAGACATGCTGAGAGATGGGTTTCGCTCCTGGAACCAAGTCTATCGAGAACTCAATGTCTCTGTCCGATGGCAGTCCAGGAAACTCCTTCGGAAAAACATCTATATACTCTGCTATCAAGGGGTGTGGAATCGCCTGCTCCTCAACCGAGACTCCGCAGAAGACTCCGCTGCTCTGCTCCGCCTGACGTCTGGAGTACTCGAACTCTGGCTCCCCCGGCACTCATGAAGAGAACTCTACCTCCTCTGTAATCAATGCTGGCGTGGTGCCTGCTCAACCAATCCATACCGAGTACTATATCGTAGTTCGACAATGGCATTACGAGAAGGCTCACCTCCAACTCATGGCCTCCCAAAATAACACTCTAACCCTTACAAACATCACTCACAAGGATAATGCTACCCCCGGTCGTGATCTTGTAAGTTCTAGGCAACGATTCAGCTATGATACCGTGTCTAATCACAAAAGATACTGATATGAAGCTATACGAAGCACCGGAATCGAATAATGCAAAAGCTGGACTGGAGTCGAGAAGAACCGAACCTGCGATCAGCTCTCCTATCACCTCTGCATCTCCAGCCACCATGGCAAAAGCTCATCCATGCTGGCCTCCCCTGGCCTGCTGCTGGTGCTGGACGAACCTCTGCTGCTGTATCGGCAGGACTGGTCCCCTCTGCTGGCCTGCTGGAGCTCTGACTGCTGCTCCCTGAGTTACTTGTCCCATGCGGCACTCCCTCATCTGGTGGTCTGCTGAACCACACACTAGGCACTGGCCTAGCCTCTAACGCTACTCATTGGTGACATGCCCGGGCTTCTTGCAGTAAGCATAAGTGATCACCTGTCTCTGGCCCTGCTGGTAATGTCTCGGCTGCTGCTGCTGGTGAACTGGCCTCTGCTGGATCGGCTGCGGCTAGAACTGCCTCGGCTGTTGGTGCTGGAAGTGAGGCCTCTTGGCCAGGCCTCCGCTGCTGCTTCTCCCAACTGGGTCTCGCCCCCTCTTGAGCCTAAGCTCAAGATCATCCTCTGTCAATAAGGCTCCCGTCAAGATCTCCTCGAAAGTGGCATCCCTGTTGCCCTTGGTCAAGGACTTGACCTCCTTGACCAGACCCTTTCGGAACCTCTGGGCCTTCGCCGTCTCGCTCAAGCCCTCTACGAATCTGCTGTGGCGGCCGAACTCCCCAGCATACTCCTCCACTGACAGGCTCCCCTGAACCAAGCTCTCGAACTGCGACTCCAAGGCTCGAAGCGCTGAATCTGGAAAGAACTTCTTCTTGAAGAAGTCCTTGAACTCCTCCCAGGTCTGTCCAGCTACCCCCATCCTGGGGTCTGACTGATACCAGGTGTGAGCAAGATCTCGCATCCGGCTAGCTGCTGCCTCAATCTAGAGATCTGCTGGTATTCGGGCCAGGCGGAAGATCTCCTCTATATGCTCGATCCACTCATCAGCATATAGAATCCCATCCGTCCCTAGGAAGTCTCTGGGGCTCATCTTCTGGAACTGCTCTATCTCCGGTGTCCTCGGCTGCTGAACTACTGGTCGAGCTGCGACCATCGTAAGGGCCAACTCCATGCCCCTGTCCTGTCGAGCCTGCTGCCGGTCCATGAACTGCTGGAAGTAGGCGAACATCTGCGCCGCATCCACGTATCCTATAGGCGGCGGCTACTGGAAAGGCATCTCTGCGATGACTGGGTCCTGCCTCCGAGCCGGTGGAGGCATACCCCCTGCTGCTGCTGCTGAAGTCTTAATACGAACAGAGGTGACAGGAGCTGAGTCCCCTGGCCCTGCTGTACTGGCTGAGAGGTAGCAGTCCCCTCTATAGCATCCCCATGAATGGTACGCTGCGATCGAGTCTCTACCATCCTGAAGATAGACTAACAAGAGTATCAATTTCTGAGAAAGAAGCGATATAACAAAGACGGACAGTTAAAATTCAAAAGAATCAGCTGACAATAAGGATTTAGATGGCAATAAAAGAGTTTTTCCTAATGTGATTGAGTAACTTGAAAACTAATGTCCTATATCCTACTGCAGGCTGCATGTAGTGATACTCTGGTTCGAATACCACTACACTTCTAGTCTAGACCCGCATAGGCTACCATTAAAAACGTGTCATGGCCCGCACCCTAAAGTAAGGGCATGAGACGTGGGTACTGTAGGAACGAAATCGTAAAGCACAATACTCTAGAGGGGGGTGAATAGAGTTGGCAGCGGAATAATGCTAATTAAAAAATGTTAGCAGCAAGATCACAGAATAATAATCACAACTTAAATATGTAAAGGCAGAGATAAGAAAGCAAACGCAAAGACAGCGATGTATACTAGTTTTCCTCTGTTGAGGACTAATCCAGTCGGTAGAACTCTTGCTACCAGTTGAATCCACTATTGGCAAAACCGCAAGTTTTCTTACGAAGTCCTTGCAACTTCTATAACGCGAGCTTTGATACGAAGAACTCGTCCAACTTCAATTGTGAAGAGTTGAATCTTCTATCAAGCCTCTGATTATAATCACTCTGAAACTTCTAGACCGTACCGCACTGGCAAATCGACTAGAGGATTGTAACTGGCTTGGGATCTGAAATTTAAAGCTCAAGAGAAACTCTTTGGAAGACTGAAAGCTTTAGATAGAGAGAAGATTGAAAGTGAATGAGTGAATTGAAATGATCAAAATCCTTCTCTATTTATAGGAATTCCAAAGACAGAATTCTGGCAGAATTTGGACAGAACTCGATGAGAAAATCTCGGTCAAATCCGCAACTGCAGGAGGACCAAGTTCCAGAGAATTCAAAAATCAAAACGGCCACTAACCGAACTCTCCCGAACTCTGGCCGAGTTCTGTCAGGGTTAGGTTAGGTTTTTAAAATTAGTTTTTAGGGATTTTTGAAAACCTTTTTGAAAACCTTTTTAAAGCTTTTGTTAATATGAATGTTTTTCAAAAACTAGGGACATTTTAAAAACATTTTGAAATCATTTTGGAATAGCCTATTTTCCAGTACGACTCGGTGTACAACGTATTCCTAGACTCAATAAAATAAAAAATACATTGCTCAAAGAAATACAGACTCGAACAGGCAAACATTGCTTCGGTCTTGAACTGAGTAGATAGCCATTCTTGATCATGTCCAAGAGTCCGAGATATCCTGACTAGCTTCATATATCCAGACAGAGTTTGATCAATTATTAAAATCAGTTTGACCATATGACCAATGGGCCAACAATCTCCTCCATTTTGATAATTGACAAACTATGAATGATATAACATTTAAGCTTGAAATAAAATCAAAAATTGTTCATGTCCTGTATTTTCTCAAAAGAATGTTTGATCTTTTTTTTCTCCCCCGTTGTCACTTAGCAAAATAATTGCAAAAGAGAAAAACTCCCCCGCAATCAATGCATAAATAACAAACAGTGAAGAAATACAAGAAAATAATCATAAAAAATTATGACAGATGGTAGAGACATTAAAAAAATCACAGGCATGTATTTGTCTCAGGCAGTAACATAGAATTATTTCACAGGCAGTTTATAATAAAGAAGCAGATAAAGATGCTAAGTAAATAAGTAAACTGATGTGAAAGATAAACTACGAAATCCATAAAGATGAAATGATGTCCAAGAGACATAAAAATATCCAGTATAAGTCCTCAAAAGAAATACTGATAATAAAGTCTAAAAAGATAGAAAAACTTGGAATGTCAGAGCATTTCCAAGTATACAGTAGATAATATCTAAGTCTCAAACATCAGATAACATATCACATATCCTCATCATCATCATCATCATCAGCATGACCGACATGTCCAGAAGGACCAGCTGCAGAGGTACCAGCTCCAGAAGGGTGAGGAGGAGCGCCAGTGTAAAACTCACCGACATAGTCTCGAGGAGCACGGTCAGAACGGTACCAATAATATGCGTTACCGGGCTGAAAGTAGGCATGAACAGTCTCATCCTCACAGCGGTAACCAGAGAAGGCTGGATCTCTAGGAATGGAACCGACAGAATGTGCAGTCTGGGCGAATCGGAGATCAGCGAGAGAATTCGCAATCGCCTGATAACGAGTGACGTCGCGGAACTCACGTTCGCAGGCCATATCCGTCATCGAGACGTACAAATCCGAAAGGTGCTGGTGTATGCCCTCAAAAGTCATGGCATACTGCTGAGAAGGTGAAGGAGGTGGAGCAGTAGGAGGAACAGTAGGAGAAGCAGCAGGAGTCATACTGCGATGAGATAACTTCAGAAACTTGGGCTCAGGGTCTTGAGTACAAGTTGATAAATCAATATCGAAATGCTGAAAGATGCGTGGAAGAATCATCGCATAAGAGAGATTTCTATCTCTTGCACGACAACGTCCCATCATCTGGATAATGGTCTTAGGGGCAGAAAATGGAATCCCCTTAAGAATGTGATACATAACAGATAATTCAAGAGACGTGACATCATCCTTTGAAGTAGACTTCGGAAGGAGAGTGGAGTAAATGATACCGTACAATTCACAATTAAACAAGTTCAAGTTGTTTGCCTTGAACTTTCCAGAGCGAACTTGATCAGGTGCACAGAGTTCAGCTTTGAAACTAGCAAGTATCGTGCCGTCGAGGAAATCAAATTCAGTGATATCAACAAGCGGTACACCTTCGTTAGATAGACCAAGAATTTCTGCTAAGAGGACATCATTGAACTCGATGTCTAGTCCGCCAACACGAGTACTTACGTCAAACGTGTTTAATATGATATTATAGTAGAACAGTCTAATGGCATTAGTTGCTACCGGGAAACAAAGTTTAATAACGTGTTGTAACCATAATGCCTCAAAATATTGGCGGTGTTCTGGAAACACAGTCCACTTGATGGGAGCGCCTGTGCATATGGATCTCATGGAGAAGTCTCCATACCACAGTAGGGCTTGATCTAGGGTTTGAAAGTAAAACCCGTCGAACGCGCCATCGCTAGATTGGACTGGCAAAAAGAGGAAATCCGTGGGTGGATTCGAAGATGAACCTTCCTCACTAGGATTGGTTGTCTTCTTCCTCTTGAGGGGGTTAAATCCCTTAGGTGCCATTTGTGCAATAAAATTAAATATGCACGAAATTGAAACGAGGGGAAATACGAAGTTATACCTCCCGAGATTCGAATATGTTGTAGAGAACAACAAACTCCGTACGAATCCAAAGTTTGGATTGATTTTACCACTTGGATTGGAAGAGAAGGAGTGGTAAAGAACTAGGGTTAGGGCTGCTCTCGCGCGGCTACTGTTGCTGTTTTGATAAAGTTTAGAAGCAATGAAGAAGAAAGGCTGTCGGGTTCTGGTTATATAACCTGATACCTTCAACGGAACTCGGGCCGAATTCGGTCCAAAGTCTGGCTGAATTCGCCTGGGGTTGGTTTGAAACACTTTCTTTTTCATTGGCTCATTTCAAATATTTAATTCAAAGATTAGTAATTTTGATATTAAATAAATATAATTAATGGTATTTTATAAATTAAATTTTGTTACACAGCGACTGTTTCAGATTAGCTGTAGGAGTATTGTCCCAGCTGGCGGAGGTTCACCGGGGAACTCTTAAGTACCGCTTCGCTTCAACCTTAGTTGTGGTGACAGACAGACTCTTTATTGGCTTGTCTCTAACACAGTTTTTGTATATTGAAATAAAATCATAAAATAAAATCAATTAACATTATTGACGTCCAAAATTCATAATTCTCGACGTAAATAATTGAAACAATCTTCTGCTAGAGATTTTGTGAAAATGTCAGCTAATTGATTCTTAGTATCTATGTACACAAGGTCAATATCTCCATTTTGATGATGATCTCCAAGAAAATGATGTCGGATCTCGATATGCTTAGTACGAGAATGACATACTGGATTCTTAGTCAAATTAATAGTGCTCGTGTTGTCACAGAAAATGGTAATGTGTGTGTAAAATAAATCATAGTCTTCTAAGGTTTGTTTCATCCACAAAATCTGAGCACAACAACGTCCTGTGGCGATATACTCAGCCTCTGTTGTTGATAGGGCTACAGAATTTTATTTTTTACTAAACCATGAGACTAAAGCCTTGCCTAAGAAATGACATGTGCCACTGGTACTTTTTCTATCAACTTTACATCCAGCAAAATCTGCATCCGAGTAACCAATAAGGTCAAAGGACTTAGTTTTTGGATACCATAAGCCAACAGAAGAAGTGCCCTTAAGGTATCGAAAGATACGCTTAACTGCGCACAGATGTGATTCCTTTGGATTAGCTTGAAAATGTGCACACAGGCAAACACTAAACATAATATCTGGACGACTAGCAGTTAAATAAAGTAAACTACAGATCATACCTCGATACTTACGTGTGTCGACCGGCTTGCCTTGTTCATCAATATCAAACTTTGTTGAAGTTGCCATCGGAGTGCCAATTGGTTTGACATTGTCCAGATCAAACTTCTTTAGTAAATCTTTTGTGTAGTTGGCTTGATTTATGAACGTCCCATTGTCAGTTTGTTTGATTTACAGTCCGAGAAAGAATTTCAGCTCTCCCATCATGCTTATCTCAAACTCATTCTGCATACACTTAGAGAATTCTTGACACAGAGATTCATCAGTAGATCTAAATATAATATCATCAACATAGACTTGTATCAAGAGAAGCTTACCATTAAAGGACTTAATAAAAAGTGTAGTGTCAACCTTGCCTTTTGAAAATCGTTGTCAAGTAGGAAAGAGCTTAGACGATCATAACAAGCACGAGGGGCTTGTTTCAGACCGTATAAAGCTTTCTTCAACTTGAAAACATGATCAGGGTTTTTAAAATCTGTGAAACCTGGAGGTTGTGCTACAAAAACTTTTTCTTTTATAAAACCATTTAAAAATGCACTCTTGACATCTATTTGAAATAATTCGAAATTATGAAAATATGCAAATATACATAACATGCGAATGGATTCTAATCTCGCAACTGGGGCATAAGTCTCATCGTAGTCGATACCTTCTTCCTGATTGTATCCTTGAGCTACGAGTCGAGCCTTATTACGAGTCACTAAACCATTCTCATTCAGTTTATTTCGGAATACCCAACGGGTGCCAATGATCGGATGATCAATAGGCTTGGGAACAAGTTTCCAAACTTGATTCCGTTGAAATTGGTTTAATTCCTCTTGCATAGCATCTATCCAAAAACTATCACTACATGCTTCATCAAGTTTTGGGTTCTAGCTGTGAAATGAATGCAATACTAGAAACAATATCTCTACTGGATGTACGAGTACTTACACCTTTGGTAATATCACCAATTACCAAATCCTTTGGATGATCAGCCGTAAATTTTAATCTTTTCGGCAGACTCTGAAGGTAGCTGGTTCCTGGATCTTCTCTAGGAGGATCATCTAGTGCCAAGCTTGGTTGAGAATCAGCTATTGTTGAGCTTGGTACAGTTGGATCTTCGTCATTGTCATCGATAGTCATTTGATTCAGTTCATCAAAAGTGACGTTGATTGACTCTTCGATGATCATGGTTCGTTTGTTGAAGACTCTGTATCCTTTGCTCTTGGCCGCATAACCTCCGAGGCTAGCAATTTTGAATGTGGATCTGGTAGCTTTGTTCTTTTCGCATTGGCTGCATACTGAATCCTTCTTGAATGTTATGTCCGGTAAACCGCGTACTAGCTTCTTTGTGGATAATCTTGAGATTGTGTCCATATTTGCGTGACCGAGTCTCATATGCCACAGATGACTCTCATCACTTTTAGCCATTAAGCATCTACCTGAAATGTTAGTTTCTTCCAACAAATAGAAAACATATATATTGTCTTCCCTGATACCTTCAAAGATAGTACTACCAGTTGAGCTATCAACTATAGTACATTTGTCTTTGCCAAAGTTGATGCCATAACCTTGATTATCTAGATGACTTACGCTGAGTAGATTATGTTTCAACTCGGTAACCAGACAGACATCCTTAATCACAGGATAGGGAGACTTACCAACATCACCGATACCAATGATATACCCTTTCAAGTTATTACCGAAGGAAACATAACCTTCCTTTTTCTTCTTCGACGGTGTTGCAAATAATGTAGCATCACCGGTCATATGCCGTGAACAACCGCTGTCGAGGATCCATTTGCTTTTAGCATGTGAAAGGTGTTCCACCTACAAAACAGTTTGCAGATAAAACTTTTGGTACCCATTTCTTGTAGGGTCCTGAATTGTTAGCTTTTGGTATCCATGCATAAATATTTAAATCAACAAGCTTTCTGATTCTACATGCAGACGAAATATGACCAATGAGGCCACAATAATGACATTGTACATGTTTAGTGTTGAAAGCTGAGTGATGTGTACGGTTGGTAGGTTTAGGTTTTCTAGTATAGAAGAAAGCATACCTATAATCCTGTTTGGGCTTAACCTTTTGGGGTAAAGGTTTGATAGGGTTAGGTCTGACAGTGTTTAGCTTGGGAATGTTCCAATTTTTTGGTAAGTGACACGTGTTAGGGTAGGAAGCAGCAGTCTCAGGCTGTTTTTCTAACCTAATTTCCAATCTTTTGGAAGTGTCATACAACTTAGTATAATCAGAAGTGAGTGTTTCCATTCTGATTTGTGCACTTTGAAGACTTTTCTTCTCTTTAGAAAGCTTTTCTTTCAGTTGGTCAATAACCTTGTCTTTCTCTTCAGATGACTTGGTAGTCTCGTATAATAAGAGCTTAATAGAGGAAAGCTCACCAGACTCACTAACATTATTTCTAACCTGAGCTAGTAGGTCGGTAAGTCTTCCTATTTTACCTTTGTACTCTTTGAGTACCTTCTTAGAGGTCTGATACTTGCTACGCAGTTTTCTGTAATCACTTATCAGTTCACTGAAGGCATCTCCTAATTGCTCAAAGGTGAAGTCATCATATGTATCAACTACAGGTTCAGTAGGTACCTGATCGGATGCCATAAAGCATACGTTTGCAGCGTCTTCTGATTGTTCATCTTCTGAATCGCTAGCTTCACTTTTATGCCATATGCTGGTGTTGGCATATTTTCGAGATGTTGATCTCTTCAGGTTCCCTTTTTCATACCTGTTGCTCTTTTTGCTTGATGATGAGTTTGTAGGACAATCCTTCTTCATGTGTCCCTTCTTCTTGCAGCCATAGCAGACAGCATCATCTTGATACCAGTTGTTGCTGCTATTGTTTTCTTTGGCTTTCTTCTCATATCTCATGAATCTTTTGAATTTTCTTGCTATGAGTGTTTGATCTTCAGTATCAGATTCACTGCTGTCTGAATCACCTTCAGCAGCTTTTCTGTGCTGAGCCTTGAAAGTGATCGTCTTCTCCTTTGGTGCAGGCTCTTCAAAATCTTGTAGCTCCAGTTCATGAGTGAGTAGCTTACCCATGAGTACTTCGAGGGACATAGTTGTGAGGTCGTTCCCTTCAATGATTGTAGTAGCCTTTGGAATCCATTTCTTGGTAAGTGCTCGCAGGAGTTTGCGAATCTTTTCAGGGTTACTGTAATCTTTGCCTAGGAAGGACAAAGGATTTACAATATCCAAGAATCTTTCGAACATCTGAGTAACTGTTTCGTTAGGCTTCATCTTGAACACCTCATACTCTTGAGTAAGTCTGCTGACCTTTGATTCTTTGACTTGCATCGTGCCTTCATGTGTGACTTCAAGAAGCTTCCATACTTCATTAGCAGTTGTGCAGATAGACACCCTGTTAAATTCAGTTCTGTCTAAAGCACAAAATAAAGCGTTAATAGCACGTACGTCAAGAGTGGCCTTTTTCTTTTCCTCCTCTGTATATCTGTTATGGGGTTTTTAACTAGAACTCCATCAACATTTATACGAGGTGGCTTTTGATAGCCATCATTAACAATAGACCATAAATCAAAGTCAAGAGATTTCAAGAAGAAACTCATTCGTGTTTTCCAATAGGTATAGTTCGTACCATCAAACAGTGAAGGTTTGTTTATGGCCTGGCCTTCACTTGTGAATTTCACAGTTGCCATGTGTTGTGCTGTGATTTATATAACATTTAATTAAATAAATAAATAATTGCAATGTTACCTTGCTTTACCTGTAACACCAGCTCTGATACCAATTGTAGGAACGAAATCATAAAGCACAATACTCTAGAGGGGGGTGAATAGAGTTGGCAGCGGAATAATGCTAATTAAAAAATGTTAGCAGCAAGATCACAGAATAATAATCACAACTTAAATAATGTAAAGGCAGAGATAAGAAAGCAAACGCAAAGACAGCGATGTATACTGGTTTCCCTCTGTTGAGGACTAATCCAGTCAGTAGAACTCTTGCTACCAGTTGAATCCACTAATGGCAAAACCGCAAGTTTTCTTACGAAGTCCTTGCAACTTATACAACGCGAGCTTTGATACGAAGAACTCGTCCAACTTCAATTGTGAAGAGTTGAATCTTCTATCAAGCCTCTGATTACAATCACTCTGAAACTTCTAGACCGTACCGCTCTGGCAAATCGACTAGAGGATTCTGGCTTGGGATCTGAAATTTAAAGCTCAAGAAAAACTCTTTGGAAGACTGAATGCTTTGGATAGAGAGAAAATTGAAAGTGAATGAGTGAATTGAAATGATCGAAATCCTTCTCTATTTATAAGAATTCCAAAGACAGAATTCTGGCAGAATTCGGACAGAACTCGATGAGGAAATCTCGGTCAAATCCGCAACTGCAGGAGGACCAAGTTCCAGAGAATTCAAAAATCAAAACGGCCACTAACCGAACTCTGGCCGAACTCTGGCCGAACTCTGGCCGAGTTCTGTCAGGGTTAGGTTAGGTTTTTAAAATTAGTTTTTAGGGATTTTTGAAAACCTTTTTGAAAACCTTTTTTAAAGCTTTTGTTAATATGAATGTTTTTCAAAAACTAGGGACATTTTAAAAATATTTTGAAATCATTTTGGAATAGCCTATTTGCCAGTACGACTCAGTGTACAACGTATTCCTAGACTCAATAAAATAAAAAATACATTGCTCAAAGAAATACAGACTCGAACAGGCAAACATTGCTTCGGTCTTGAACTGAGTAGATAGCCATTCTTGATCATGTCCAAGAGTCTGAGATATCCTGACTAGCTTTATATATCCAGACAGAGTTTGATCAATTATTAAAATCAGTTTGACCATATGACCAATGGGCCAACAGGTACGTCCAGCCTACGCCGCAGTGTCGACGGTAGAACGTTGTCCTAGGTCACAACATCTAACAATATAATTCTAAGAAGTTTATACTCCCCGAATGGGGGTGACATAGCAGAATGTAAACTCAATCACAACTAAGGAAGAAGAAGCACGATATGATATAGAACTCAAAGAAATACAGATGATCAGAAAGTCTAAGATAATATCTCAGCAAATATCCAGAATACAAGTCTCAGCTACCGAATATGAAAGAATATATACAACCCAGATCTCAAGACAGAAATAAAGTCTAACTACTAGTCTCAAGACAACATAAGTAAGATAAAGCCTAACTAAGCTAGTCTAGGCAATGGGGGTAATGTCCTCAGCTAGAGCTGGGTCCTCCTGAGAGTCCAGCTCACAAGTGTCGTCTAGGGCTGCCCCGTAGAAGGTATCCACACAGGCCTCCTCCTCGTCCTCTGTAATATTTTCAACAGGTCCAGTCAGGACAGGAGCGAACACAATACATCTCAACAGTTCATAGCAGGTTAGAAAATATAATCATACAGTAAAGTAAGATACAGGTACTGAAAGAAATGCAGTATGTAAACAGAGAGAGAACTGTAATAGAAATATCTACTATAAATAGAGAACTATCATGTGGCTAGTGAGTCAGAGTACAATATAGACATATAAATGGCATAGGATGATTCTGATGCTACACTATGGAATGATTCTGATGCTACACTACTTGGATATTGTTCACATGTCCACTTCTACTCTCTCGTACCCCCAATCAATACACAAGGATCCAGCCAGGTTATGTTATGATTACATGTAACGGCCCCCGAAGGGTGGTACATGGTAGTCCCATAAATGGGGATTCTAGGAAACCCAATAAATGGAATAAGGATTCAAGAAAGACTCTGTGATCATGAGAGTACATGTCATAAGTGATCAATGAACCGTGGAGCATAGTGATACGCCATGTAAGTGAAACGCACAGAACATGAAGTACCCGATGCTCCCTGAAGGGATAACATCTCAAGAAAGGATCCATATAGTACTAATCCGTGTGACCAATGTGACAGTATCAAGTAAAGTAATTTAAAGCAGGAAAATAATTCTAAACAGGATATGAAATGATCAGAGAATGTACTCGCCTGGTATCTGAGTGTCCGGATGAAATGTACTGTCCGAGGAGAGGTGTCTGGCTCCTAATCTGAACAGCACAAGTCACAACAAGTCTAAAATGATAACAAGATGCAATTTAATGCATTCTAAAAGAAGCTAGGTCAATCTAGGCCAAAGTCAACTCTTGGTCAACCCTGGTCAACCAAGAAGTCAAACCTAGGTCAACTATGGTCAAACTAGGTCCAACAAGTCTAAACTAGGTCAAACAAGTCTACATTAGTCTATACTAGGTCACACAAGTCATTCCAAGCTACACAGGAAATCAACATACCATCATTGATACAATTTGTGTATATACATTATACATACAAGTCAATCTATGCTATAGAGAGCTAATATATATAGGCATGTATTAACTTATATATATATATATATATATATATAATATATATATATATATATATATATATATATATATATATATATATATATATATATATATATATATATATATATATATATATATATATATATATATATGTATACCTACATCACTATATGACTCTATAGATACTAATATGCATTTACATACCTATAGGCCTATACAATACACATACACATATTATACATATATATAGGTATAGAGGAATAGAAAGAAGAGTGAGGGAGAGGTGTCAAGTGTGTGTGCATGAGTGAGAGGGTGAGAGTGTGCCTATATGAGCATGTAAATGTGTGTGAGTGTGTAAGTGTGTACATAGTGTAGGCATGTGTGTGTATTAGAGTAGAGTGTGTATATAAGAGAGTGTGACAAAGGGTGTGTGTCATGTGCTTGTGTGTGAGGAAGTGATAGGAAAACAGTGAGTATATGAGTGACTGTGTGTGTGTGTTACTGCAGTTTAGTTTTAGAAAATAGGAAGGGAAAGGAAAGGAAACCAATTCATTTTACAAATCTCAGTTTTCAGTTTTTACACTACAACTTCAAAGCCCCATTTTGAAACCAATTATCAACCAATTCACACCAAAATCGAAACCCAAGTAGATTACAAGTAGGAGAATCACATTAGTGACTTAAACCATGCTAATAATAGTATTAATTAGGTCAAATTAACTGTCAAAGTTCAATTCAAAAATCTGGAAAATACAGGAAATGATTTAGTTTCAGAAATTTAGGGTAAATGAAATTTGACACATAAAAATAAACTAAGACACGAAATTAAAGGTTGGTAATTAACATATAGGGTGTACACGTGTCATTGGAAGTGTCTCGTGTCCACCACAACATGACACGACATGTCCAACACAATAAAAACCAAAATAGTGCACAGGACACTGCACAGCAGTGTACTGTCTCGTGCACAAGTGCACGCGTGTCATGCACTCGACACAGTGCAAAGCAACCCTCGTGCTCGTGCACAGGGATACGCCTAGGGTAGGTCTTCGTGTCTAGGTGCCTGCACGGTGTCAAAGTGTCCCCGTGTCCAAGTTAAAATAGCGTATCAGGGCCCGAAAAACCCGACTGAACCAACAGTGCACAAACAGTGCGATAAGGATTTCTCCCTCGACACGCCACATGGTCATCTGAAACTTGACACGTGGCATGTCAGTAAGTGCCCCAAGGCATGTGTCGAGTTTCATGTGTCCTCGTGTCTTAACGAGTGAGCAAACTGCCCCGAGCAGCAGGACAGTGCAGTCCGTGCGCGCGCGACGTGTCCAAGTGTCCACTCTGACACGAAACGACACCAAATCACTCCCAATCAGTCAGGAACATGCAAGACACATAAAAATATGATTTCCTATTTAGAAACTTTTTTAAAACCAAATTGAAATGCCCATTGGGACATTTCATCAAACACTATCACACTAGGACTGATACGTGTCCATTTAGGACACGAAAAGGACACGAAATCCTACAAAAATCTAGGGTTAGCTAGGGGACCCTTAGATCTAGGTCATTATGCAATAAAAACAGCATCTAACAAAGAGTTTTAGTGATTTACCTAATGGTGTCACAAGTCCCCAAAAAGCTTCAAAGAGGGGTATCTCCTTGCTCCCCAAATTCTACCAAATTGCTATTAAACTGAGAAATAAATATACCAACAGCAAGAAAACTTAATTTAGAACCTATTGCATTTTGTTTGAGGGAAAAAGGAGTTAATTTGGATTTTCTAGGAATTTATGAAGATGGAGACTCACCTCTTTCTAAAACTTGAGAAATTCTAAGGAGGCTAGCCCTAATTTCTAGGAGACTATTTATAGGGTGGGAATCCCTATGCTAGTGGCTGGCTATATGGATTAGGGTTAGGTTTGGCTCATGGCTAATGGGTTGGGCTTAGTTAAAAATAATGGTTCAAAACCACAAGTCATGACTTGTGACCAAAGGCCTTCTATTCTAATCTTAAGTTAAATGACTAAACCATAGGTTAACTCTAGTCTAACTAGGGTTACATGACCTAACCAAGTCCAAACCCAACTAGGGTTAGCTTCTAGGTTAGCCTACCAACGTCAATGCTAGTCAAAGTCAACCTAGTCAACCCCCATTCAAACAATTCCAAAATAAATCCTAAAAATTCCTATAAATTCAAATAAATTATAATAAATTCAAATAACTCCAAAAATGATAAAAATACCCTCAACTAGAAATGTGGTAGTGACAATTCTCTTTCTGACACCTTAGAGAAATTTAGAAAGTGGTCGGGACTAGAGTTAAATAGAAATGAAAACATAGTCTTTTTTAATCGAACATGTCCACATAGAGATGAGTGGCTACATCAGTTAGGTATTAAGGAAGGGGCTCTGCTTGTCAGATACCTTGGTATTCCATCAACAGTAAAATATGCCAGTTATTAAGATTGCCAGGGCTTGATTCAATTCATAAATATGCGGTTGGAGGATTGGCAGGAACAATTGTTATCTATTGGAGAGCTATTTGATACTCAAAAGAGAACTCAATTTGTAATAACAGTTTTTTGGCTGCAAGCAATTTTAGTTCCAGTCAATATTATAAATAACATAGAGAAGAGATTTACCAACTTCGTTTAGAGGGGAGGAATCCACTAGATCATCTGGAAAGAGTTGTGCTATACGAAAGGAGAAGTTGGGGCTCTGCTCTTTAAGGAATTTCAGGGAGGCAATTACTTTCAAGCTTTTCTGGAGATTCCTTACTGGAAGATCACTTTGGGCTGCCTAAATGTGTGGGCAATATAATAAGAGTGCTAATTTTTTGGACCTAGAGAGTTAATAATAACTTTTCGGTTACTTACAAAACCATCCTTAGTCCTTGTATGATAGCCGAGCTTCGACTTAGTAGGATCACGCACAAAGAGGAGCAAACAAATCTGTAGTTGGATCCTTGGATAAACCACTCCAGCTTGGCGGATAAGGAAGGATGGACAACCTATGAGCTAATATGGAGTACTGATCCGATAGAATCTATTATCCAGGACAACAAATGGGTAATAGAGCGCTCCGCGGTGTGTCAAAGATACTTGCGAGACATTAAGGGATTTAAAACTAGTTCACATGAAAAAAGAATTATTAGGTTTAGGAGGGTATGACAAAGTATTTCTTCATATTTCGGACAATTAAGGAACAAGTAAGGGCCAAGCATGACCAGGTTGGGTGGTTTGAATTTGTTTGGGTAAAGGGTGCAGCGGTGAAGCAAAAATTGTGCATGTACAAAGCATTTTGGAATCAGTTTCTCACGAAGGACGGGCTTGCTCTTTGGCGTCCAGTTAGACAAAACTAACTGTGTTCTATGTGGCAACGAAGAGGTGAGTAGAGGGCATCTTTTTTTTCTGGTGTACGTTGGCAACGCAAATTTGGAAAGATGAGTAGATGTTCTGAATCATAGAAATAAGCTACCAAAGGACATTCCTAACACCATTAAATGTCAGCGTAAAGAAAGAGGAGCAGAGAAATATAGGCACATCCGCATTTTGATATTGGCCACTGTTTGGCATGTGTGGCATGTCACTCCCTGGTTTCATAAAATCGAACGTCCTTGCTAGGGTATGATGTCGTACGAGCCAAAGTTGCGCTTGCACAAGGAAAATACCAAAACAGCCGTTTGAGCAGCTGAAGGACAGAGTCTCATGGAAGTCCCAAAGTGGAAAAGATGAAACAACACAAATGATATAAAAGAAACTCTTTATTAATATTCAGTAGAATTGCAAAGGTACGAGGGCAAGATTACAATCGTTCGAGCTCACATTCTCTCTAAATACAATCGCTCAGCTCTCTCCCATCTCTCAATACAAAAGAATCAAGTCCTTATGCTTACAACTTCTAGAAGGCAATGTCTATACATTATGTCATGTATAGGTGAAGACTTCAATATGATCGCACATCTCAAAACGCCAAGAAACTTCATGCCTGGACGCGTCCAAGCGAGCTCTGCACCAAACGAGTTACTACCTGAACATGCACACAAATATACTATGGGAATATCAGTACATTGAATGCTAGTGGGGAGGCCTCTAGCCTACAACACTAACATATGATTTTAGTAAGTGCGCATTATGAACCTTGTGGTCTATCAAATCTTGTCTTGGGATCAGTTTCATGGAATAACTTATAGAGGTTATTTGTGTCAAAATATCATGGTCGTGCCATAAAGCCCATTTATGTAAGAACGTCATGGTAGTGCCTCGCAACATAATATAAACTTACCCATACTTACCTTCTGGTCTTCCTTGTTTCAAACTCAAAATACAATTATATCATAAAGACTCGGTGTCAAGCTACTAAACCATATTATCTGCCGAAGCACGTGCCTCTGCTGAAGCCAAAACTTAGGCTTGACTACTTGATTTGCATATTTTCACTTCTATAGCATACGCATGAATTGCTGTTTGTAACTCCACCTCCCTGATAATTTTTAAAAAATTTAGTTTATATTATTGATTAAATAAAATTGGGATTTATTACATATTTTTAATTATTGTCAAGTTATTATTAAACCATTAATTTCTTGTACACATTTCCAGCCTTAGGCCATTCTTCCCTGGGCCCATTCATGGGCTATCCTATTTGTTCTATATGCTAAGTCCACTACCAAATGGGCTTAACTCATAGGCTATTAATTTAGGTTGAGTATTAAACTCGGGCACTGCCATCCCTTAATTTTTTTGTTGAGTTCGATTCTTAACAAACTCATTCCCTCCTCTCCCCAATTGGCAGGGGAGGAGATCAAATTTTCCTGCCCATCTGTGCTTGATCCCTACGCTAGTCCGATCTGATCGCCTCTATATATATGCTAGGTCAGATCTCCTTTTACTCCAACAAATTTCAGATCAATTCACCAAATCTCCTCTTCTCGTTCTTCCTCAAGATCAGACATGGAGCGGTCATGGCGAGGGAAGCAGTTTCTTCTCTGAAAAAATTATTCCTGGCTCGATAGGAGACTGGTGATCATCGAGTTTCTTCCTTCCTCCTTCAGTTCGTCGAATCCCTAAACCATTGGATCATTGGTAAGAATGTTAGTTCTTACGATTTCTTAAATCGAGTAAATTTCGTTTGAATTATCCATTCTTTCCTTGTGAACGACAGATCTGGAGATTAAACCTACAAACGATCGATCTAAACATCTTCTTCGATCCCAATTGGTTCAACTTCGACAGTGAGTTGTTCTTCATTTTGATGATCAACTTATAAATTCTTCTGCCTTTAAATTCAATTTGATGACTTGAATCAGATTATGGATCGTGACTGAGTCTTCTTATCAATTCCTTGAGTTTTAATAGATTCGAATCAACAATAGGTATTTTTGATTTTAAGCTTTTATTTATTTCAGTGTTCTCCTTTATTTGAATTGCTAATCCTTAGATCGATCCCCTGTGTATCAATAGAATTGTAGGTAAATCATTTTTGTGACTGAACGAGTACAGAGAGGACTCGACATGACACAAGAAATTCTGTTCAGGTATTTCCTAAACCGATCCTTATGTGTTTACTTTCATTACATTTTAGCAGATTTGTGTAAATAGAGTATTGGTTTATGTGGGATCATTTTTGATTCCTATTAGTTCATGAGTTGACGGTAGTTGATTTGAGACCATTTGGCTTGGGCTTGACCAATATCTGGTAATAGAAGTGTTACTGAACTATTTTTCAGAATTCAGTCCTTGGTGAGTCAATCTCAGTTCACTGTTGAAGCACACCTTACCTTTACATTATATCGAGTATACCTGTGTGTGAGGAGTAGGTTAGTTGGATGTCTGCAGGTTAATTTCATTAAGACTGAGAATTGTAGATTTAATGTTGATATTCAAATTATCATATCCTGAGTTTTGCTTCTCTTCAATCAAAGTAAATCAGAAATGTGTTGAGGATTAGGTTGAGGATTAGGTCCTTGGCTAGCAACTTATAAATCTAGAGTTGATTGATGGCCAACTGAATGTTTTTGATGAAGGACTGAACTGTTCAGTTGTATAACGGTCCCAATTACCTTGCAAATTGGTAAACAATCATCTATAGGTCTGATGTTCTAGTGTAGTTGCTGTCAGTTATCATATCCTGACCTTATGTCCAGTTTTGTTCATCCTACCAGAGTAGGTGAACCTTTGCTGCAAAGTTGAATTGATTTCTTCTTGGGACTGAATATCACCTAAGACTGAATTATGGTGGTATCCAACATTTTTCAATGTATGTATCCTGAATATATCAAGGTTGATATATGTGGTACCAATAATTGATTGCATACTTGGATCCATGTATCAATACCAATTTGGGTTATGACTCGTTTGTGAGTGGGAGTGGTAACAGGGAAGAGAGATTGGTTCCTGAAGGATTGAATTCTAGGAATGTTGTTCAGTTAACTTTCTAAGCTTGTATGTTTAACAAGTGTCCCAGTAAACCAGGTACCAGGGGGAGTTAAGGATTGTAATAGATAGACTGCTGGTTCCATTAATAATGATGATTGTTTGGATATTGTGATATTTGCTAATTCTGTCTTAGGAATTGTACAAGTTGAATGACATGGGTTACTAATGTAGTAGGTACCATTTCAAATTCCAGTTAGGTTTTCAGTAGCATAGACAAATAGAGTTTTCAGGTGTTAGCAGCTGTTTCGATTTTCTGCAATGAAGTTGAGTTTTTGTTTCAGCCTGATGGAGGAATTAGTTTAGGAAAAAATGAGATTAATATTGAGTATGGGGCAACCCTGAGTTACTATGAACATTAGTGGAATTGGAATGACAGGATAGCTAAGATTGGTTGGGTAACCTATTTTTCTTTCAAACCAATGGACTGTGACAGTTAATTCATTGAATATCTACCTATCTAAGAACCTGCAGTACTTGATTTTATTTCTGGAATGAATACTGCACTATAGGTTATGTTTCAAATTGATACTATAGGATATAACTGAGAAATGGAAGTTGAGTAGCATGTTGGACTAAAGCTGAACAGGGACTGCTCGTATCAGTCATGTTCAAGTTTGTTTTGATCCTTGATCAAGGGGAAAGGTTTCCATCAACATTAGGTCAATTCAATACAGTGGGGTTGATAGTTTAGAGTGAACTTTAACTCTCTTCCTCAGAGGGGACATTAAAATGGAGTCCTAAGTATTTGAATCTGTATATGGATATATGTATAGGACTGGGATTTAAGTTTATAGTAAACTGAATTGCAAGAGAGTGTTGTTGGCCTTTAGAACATAATGGGACTTAATGGAAATCTATGTTTAGTCACTAGAGTAGAAGAGAACCAATTGTTGGTAAGCATTGTTTTGATGTTTTAACATGGCAGTATAGATGTAGGCCTCTAACTCAAATCATGATTAGCTTCTCTAAGTGAATAGTTTAGCTAATGGTTTAAGTATAATTGTAGGAAGTTTAATTTGAGTAGTTGATAAATGGGCTCAACCAAATATCATAAATGTAGAACTGCAAGATACAAATTTTAGATCTTATTTAGACAATAACCAACTTGTACACATCATTCAAATACAGGAGGACATCCAGTTTCTTTGGTTACTTGTACTTTTCTGGAGCAAGGCAAGTACACTCTACGGTCTTGTGCATTTCATTATATCCTGTGCTTTCTTGATTGACACACTGCAACACGACATGTATTTTCTGGTGCTCATGTTTCTTGTTCTTATTACTTGTACCTGGGGTGGGGAAATATACTATTTATGTGACCAAACCCAAGAAACAACTCAGGTGCGTTTAGCTTAGACCCCGCATCGTGCACGCGGGTCCTAAGCCGTACCATTCATGTGCTTTCATGTGCTTACCCCTAGCTGGTCACATACTTAGTTATATTTCAAATATTGTACACACATGTTCAGGAGATATACCTTGTACTTATCTCCTGTGATTCCTGAGATACCATGTTCTTTCCTGTGCTTACATATCATGTTCTTTCATGTTCTTACATACCATGTTCTTTCATGTACTTTACACACCCTGTTCTTTTATGTACTTATTCACCATGTTCTTTCCTGTACTTTTCATGTTTTCTTGTACTTTCATATCATGATGTCTTGTTCATTACCTAGAATTGTACTTGCTCCGCTCCTGAATAGGATATGTTACAGGTATGCTTGCAGGATATTGTTCTACTTTATGGGCCAGAGTCCAGGATTTAGCTGAGTAGGATGAGGCTTAGCTTGAGGCTTCAGGTTTAGATTACTTAGCTTTACTTTGAGATATTGACTTTAGAGTTCATATCACTTTTCATTCCTATTGATTATGGTACATTATGATATCTGGATTTATGGATTATGGTGATCTTTCTGGGATACGTTATAGATGTTGTAATTTTTACTTGTCTTGATTATCTGGTTAGATTTCCCTAGCTTTTGGTACAGCTTACTTTATTGTGTCTAACAATGAAGGCTGGGCATGTCCGACTCGTGTCCGATTATTCGGGAGCGGGTCGTGACACTGTTATTACACCGACTCAACCATATGAAGTCACTAGCATAATAAGTTATCTATGGACTTTTATAGCTTGGTATAGACGGATTATTGAGAGCAGGTAGCGAGCTCGGCTGAAGAAATTGACTCACCTGAGCGTGACCCTTGTTGGGCTATCTTGCTCTCCTCCTAGGACGAATCAGTCATATCGCCCCAGGTTGTCATTCGAGGATGTACGCCCTTGTGCACAAGTTATCCAATGATCATGCAATGGTGCCTACCTAACTGAGCGTATGACTCAAACTAGTGTCCCTTTTTTTTCATATTCCTCATTAGCTCCCTCCAGACCAGGGACTGCCTCGGCGACTTACTATCCGGAGAATATTCCATATTTCAATACCTTTGGACTTAAACTCAGGAATGACTACTTGATAGCCCTCCTGCTTAACTTGAACCAAATGTGTTCCGTGCGGTACTACCAACCAAGTGATACTCAATATGACAAGCCTTGCAATCGTAGGAACATGCATCATAATAACTAAAATTAGACCATGGGAACGTGCATCAAAATCGTTGGAACGTATAGTCTATGTGGCAGCATAAGAACTCTACTTTACCCAAGTCGTGGGATCAAAAGATCAGGTGCCAATTTGAAAACGCAACATGACGTGCTATCTAAGCATCAAGTTCAATATTTTCATGTTCTACACAATCTGACTCGGAGTGGGATTATTCTCTTAGCTATCTGGGTTCATCTCTTTTATTAGCATACATATTCATTGCATAAGAAAAATTCTATTTATTAGGTGTGAAGGCGAAGAAGAGACAAGTTCATTGAAGCCAACTACCTGAACGAGGTGTTGCATCGATCGAGCAAAACTTCGAGCTAGCCGCTGCATAGCCAAGTTCCAATGCTGTTGCATTCATTGATTCATCTTGATGAACTAAGCGGGGTGGGGCACTACATAATATATCACTCAGAAAAAGTTTTGTCCTCGATTGAAACTTTCTTAGTATACACTCATCGGCTTATCACTTTATACTTAATTGCATTCACCTAGCATAACATTCAATATCTGTCGAACACGACTTCCTCTACGTTTT
>JANAVB010042615.1:2287047-2303100 GCA_029216955.1 Iris pallida
TACTCTTCTCACATACTTGTTCTACGCTACCCTATACTTGTTTAGATTTTCGTGTTCTTGTGTGTTGACTTGACTTGATTTCATCACTTGGACTTGACCTTGACATGATCTGATTACCTGAATTTGTCATGACTTGACTTGACCTTCGACTAATACTAGGATTGGCTACTTGACCCCTTTCAACTCGAAAACCTACACTGGGCTACAATAGAGATCTACTATAGTTAATGAGCACCATGCAGGACTACTATCTATAGGACCGGGAGGACCACACAGGACTACTGCCATCCGATTTATTGTAGCTACGCTTAGTACCATTTTTCTTTGGCATTGCCACTTTCTACATGTGTCTTCTATGTACCATATCTCTTTAGTCTTTATTTCTTGTACTTGAAGTCATTCATTTCTTTTTATACATATATATTTACTTTATATTCAACATGTTATTATGTATCTTGCTATGTCTCCTACGGACCTGGTGATCTCTCAAGGTTTTGCTGAGCTGATAGAATAGAAGGGTAGTTGGTGATTATTTCTCCAAGAATTTAGGTATATATTTGGTTGATATCTTCATTGTATTCATCTGGCATTATATTTATTTTTATTACTTTATTTTACTAATATGGCCTAGTTTTACAAGCTTTATTTTTTGTCATGAACTTGTTCAGATAATTATAATAGAGTCTGATGTACTTTATTATATATTATCTATCCTTGTTTACTTGTAGGATCCGTTGTGTTAATGCATGTCCAACATTAGTGTACTTGGTCTTACGTAAGATCTACTTTATGTGTGTTGAGATATAGAATTATATAGTGATATATAGTTATAACTACCTGACGTAGACAGCTTATACATATTCGAGCTGGGCCGGAGTCGATACATAGCAGGCATGTTTACGTATCCTACTCATATGTATCTTGCGACTGGGCTTGACATAATTTTTTGGTGGCCCATGCAGGTCGAGTTAGCCATTTCTGTTACGTTACGGTACAGAGTGGGTCTTAGAATAGGATCAGACTCTTAGGATTTTTAATCAACAATTGCCTTGGCAATCCTTTTAGAATTTTTTATCATTCTTGAACTTCGAATTTGCACTCAACTATTTTTTCTAGCTTTATCGTGCCATTGCTTCTCGTCCCTTTCTATTTTGAAGTAACGAATGATTGTGCTTTATAGAATTTATCAATATTTCTTAGGTAATTATGTAAATTAGTTTGCTTGTTAAATTTTGGTTGCTTGATAGAAATGAGAAGATTGGGGATGCCATATGCCATAGGTATATAATGGTATTGAATTTTGCAATTAGTGGACAGAGGTTATGACATTTTATAGCAATATGTGTTTAATGGGGTAGTGTGACCAAAGGTGGGTAGACGTCCTCAAGATATAATGAGAATCATTTGTGGTAAATTAATGACCGAAATGAGAAATGAAGTTATTATGATTTTATAAACTTGAGACAGAGGAGATTGGATTCAATTTAAACTTTGAGGAAGTTTTATAAAATATAATCTTGTATTTATGAAAGATTATTGGATTCTAAGGTAGTTAGAAGTTGTGTTGAAAGTCAAGTTAGAAAGGAAACTTTATAAATTAAAGATAAAGCACTTAAATAGTGGTTGAGAAGACATTCGAGTAAAATAAAATTGAGATACTTTAGTGCTTTTGACTTCATGAATTTTCTGAAGGATATTTATTGTTATTGAGTTAATGTTAAAAATAAAAAGAATTTGAGGATAGATTTAACTTAAGGAGAAAGTGCCAATATTACAATTGATTAAGCTCACTTTCTCTCTGAATACAATCGCTCAACTCTCTATCATCTCTCAATACAAAAGAATCATGCCCTTAGACTTATGACTTGAAGAAGGCGATGTCCATACATTTTATCCCGTATAGGTGAATACTTCAATGCGGTTGTACGACTTGAAACTTTAAGGAAATCGATGCCTTGACGCGTCTAAGGGTGCTCCACACCGAACGAGTTACTACCTGAACCTGCACACAAATAAACTATGGGAATATTAGTACATTGAATGTATTAGTGGGGATGCCTCTTACCTACCCATACAATACCAATACGTTATTCTAGTGAATGCACATTATGAATCTCGTGGTCTTTCTACTGTTGCCTTAGGATCAGTTTAATGGAATAACTTATAGCTTATTGGTGTTGAAACATCATAGTCATACCATAAAGCCTATTTATGTAACAACATCGTGGTCGAGCCTCGCAACATAATATAAACTTAATTACCAATACTTACCTTTCGACCTTTTCTATTTCAAACTCAATAATACAGTTATTCATAAAAACTCGGTGTTAAGCTGCTAAACCATACACCACATATCTGCCGAAGTACATGTCTTTGTTGACGCCAAATGTTACGCTTGACTACTTGCTTTGCATAAATCCAGTGTTCCTTCTCTTTGCTTGCTTACTCCCAATTAATAATGGTGCCTATATCCCTAACTGACTATATGTCACGTCCCAGAACCAGAATACTGGAGAGCGGGGGACCGTCACAGCCAGTTACGTATATAGAAGTGTAATCTACCTCGACATACGGTCACGGCTGTCTAGATGCATGAGGGTTTATTTACAAGCCATCAGCCTCTTATGGTCAAGAACAAGCCTAGTGTCTCAATCTCAAGCAAGCAAGTAAATGTAACAAGATGGTAGATCATCAGACATACAAAGTAAGGCATCCCAAACATTACATATTCAGATGACCATGAAGCTAGTCATACAAAATACAAAGACTAGCAAGAGTTTAAGTCATACATGATCAACCCTAGACTTTGTTAATCATGTTACAGCCCTTAGGCAGATAGGAATGTAAATTCAATACGAGCTGACACTTGCTCGGCAGCTAAACGTCTCAAAAGAATAATTTACAATAGAGTGGGAGGGCAAAATAAAATCCACTCGTTTCCAGGGTTGCGTCTAGTGTTCACCATCTGGCTGGAAGGCTGGGAGATCCTCGGAAGCTACTCCGAAATCTGGCCATACAAAACCAGCTGGGTCAGACCCCAGAAAGAGCAAGTGCCACAAGGGAGGCTTCACTTAAGAACTAAAACCAGCATATTAGCACATAAAGACATAATTGATAATGAAAGACATGGGTTAAGGAAATCAGGATGATAAACGATAAGACAACTAAGAAACTATTCCGGTAACCAAGTTACAACCCGTAAACCAAACAAGGACCGGGGTTGTAATCCTTCACCTGAACAAAGCTTAGTCTTCACTTATTTATCGATAAGAGTAAAGCATAACAGTAATGTGCTAAAGTAATCCTGAACTGGCACTGTCTAGATAAGACTAGACTAGACTCCATCCATCAATCACGACCAAGCAACAAGTACGGCTTGATACTTTTAACTAACTAGAGTTATCACAAGCCAAATTACTAACAAGATGCAATGAGATATTCCAACAGCCACAAGCCCTGCAGATTTAATCCAGGTTATCCAGTTGCAAGTTGAGAGAGTTGGATTAGGTGACTTGGAGGTGCAACACATTACAGTGTGCTGAAAATGTGCCCTACTCGACGGCAGGCTACAAGTCCAAATAAAGCGCCCAGATAACGGAACTGCCTGTAGCTGGAAAATCTCTTTATGAACTACTTGATCAATTTAGTTATTACCCTAGTTAGATTCAGTATGAATCCCTGACCGTGGTAATCAGAAATCCATGATGCAAGATGAGACATGTAGCTTGTACAGGCACAACCAAGAGAATCAACCACGATGTCAAGACAAGAGTTACTTAAGAAGTCCAGGTAGCTATCGCAACAGCGTTCAAGATTATCATGTCAGGTCAGGTTACTTATCATGTCAAGAGTGCGTCACAATGGACCACTATCAAGAATTTCATGTCAAGGTTGCTTGTCAAGAGTGCGCCACGATGGGCCACTATCGTGTTCTATTCCTATATTATTATGAATGAGAGAAACTTGCATAAAATATCTAGTAACATACTCTTGAAGCCAAGAAAAAGATCTACAACTTTCATGTTGGAAGTTGAAAGAAATTCTGGCCACAATTCAGCCACATAGGGCATAATACAGCCAAAAACAGCCAAAATAGGCACTATGCGGCTAGGCACTGTGCATCTATACGGACTGGCACTATGCGGCCAGGCACTATACATACATGCGGACTGGCACTATGCGGCCAGGTACTATGCAACTATATGGATTGGCACTATTCGGCCAAGCACTATGCAGCTATGCGGACTGGCACTATGCGGCCAGGCACAATACATCTATGCGAACTGGCACTATGCTGCCAGGTACTATGCATCCATACGGACTGGCACTATACGGCCAGACACTATGTAGCTATACGGACTGGCACTATACGGCCATGCACTATGCATCCATACGGACTGGCACTATGCGGCCATACGGACTGGCACTATGCGGCCAGGTACTATTTATCGTCCCTGCCAGAACCAGGACAGATGAACATAGAAGATATCAAAAACTTGCTTTGGCCTTAACTTTTTCAAAACAAGTCAAAATCTAACTTTTCAAAAGTCAAAATTGTGTAGAATCAAATTCTCTATCAAATGGAACACTTAGTTTTTGAAAACATGTAAGTTTGATAGATCAAAATCCAAGAAAACCAAAAATAGCATAAACTTAGATCTACAAGAAAATATCCACCAAATTGAAAATATCAAGTTCTAAAGTGTTATAGAATCTTTTAAGAAAGACGATAGAACAAATAGAATTAGGTTCCTCCAAGAAGAAGTAATAAATAGTAAAGAAAGAGAGAGAAAGTAGTTGGGAGTTTATAAAGAGAGGGGATGGTTCAACGTGTGGAACCAACCATCAAAATAAACCAAACAAAGCCATCCAAAGCAAGTCAAGTTAGACCAAACCAACCCAAGGTCAACCCTAGTCAAGATACATCAAGGCAAGCCATAAAGAAATACGGAAATACAGTAAATAATATACGGGTCAAAATCCATACATGTACACTGGAAATACGTATAACGGAAAATATGAGTGACAACTCTACCCACCTTAAAAGAATTACGTCCTTGAAATTTAATCAAGAGGCTAGAGATGTCGTGGCAGGCTATATTAATCATAAGCAAGCTACGACTAGCAGTCAATCAAGCAATCATTCATGTAAGCAAAGAATTAAGAGCATAAGGCATAAGGAAGACATTATACCTTATGAGTCAAACAGGTGTGGATATCGTGAGCAGATATCATCCTCACGCTCCCATGTTGACTCACCCAAAGAGTGGTGACCCCAAGCAATACGGACTAAACTAATAGTCTTGTTCTTGAGTACCTTCTCCCTTCAGTCCAATATGGATACGGGCCTTTCCCCATACGAAAGGTTGGTACCAACAACCAATTCTGAATGATCAAGGATATGACTCGGATTCGGGATATACTGTCGTAATTGGGATACATGGAATACGTCATGTATCTCACGTAACGACGGCAGAAGAGCGAGACGATAGGACATATCACCTACTCGCTCGAGAATGTCAAATGGCCCTATATACCTAGGACTAAGCTTTTCCCGTACGCCGAATCGAATGATGCTACGGGTAGGCGAGATCCTAAGAAATACGTGGTCGCTGATAGAAAACTCAAGAGGACGCCGATGAGAATCGGCCCAATGGCGCTGGCGATCTTGCACAACTCGAAGATGATCTCTGACTTGTCTGACCACCTCGATAGTTTGCGTAACCATCTCTGGACCAAGCATCTGTCTCTCGCCAACATTATCCCATGCTAATGGCGATCTGCACTTTCTATCGTACAAGGCCTCAAAGGGTGCCATCTGGATACTGGCCTGGAAACTATTATTATAGGAGAACTCTACTAGTTGCAGGTAATCTTTCTACGAACCATCGAAGTCAAGCGTGTAAGACCGTAACATATCTTCAAGGGTCTGGATCGTGCGCTCCGACTGACCATCTGTCTGCGGATGATAAGCTGAACGGAACTTGAGACGAGTCCCCAAACTCTCTTGAAGACTCCGCCAAAAGTGCGATATGAATCTTGAATCTCTGTCTAATATGATACTAACTGGCACTCCATACAATCTAACAATCTGCCTGAGGTACATCTCTTCTAGCTGATCCGTCGACTGACCAATTCTGAAGAGGAGAAAATAAGCTACCTTTGTGAGACGATCAACTATAACCTAGATAGCATCTCTCCCAGCTGTGGATTTAGGTAACCCAGTTACAAAATTTATGGTAATGTGCAACCATTTCCATTCTGGGATCGGTAAAGGTTAAAGAAGTTCGGCTGGTCTCTGATGTTCAGCCTTAACTTGTTGGCAAACTAAACATCGGGAGACAAATCGGGCTATCTCCCTCTTCATGGCATTCCACCAAAAATACTGACGGATGTCTCGGTACATTTTCGTGACACCGGGATGAATTGAATACTGAAAACTATGAGCCTCTGCCATAATTTCCTGTCTGATATCACCACTGGGTACACAAAGACGCCTCCCATGTCGGAGTGTACCATCCTCATAAATGTATTACTCTATTTTCCGTTCTACTACACATTCTGCTCTAAGCCGCTGAAGCTTAAAATTTGTTGATTATGCCATCTTGATCCTCTCAACTATGCTGTACTGAACTTGCATACTGGCCATCAATGCCACATTGGTAGGGATAACTATCTCTATCCCCATCTTCTGATGGTCTGCTAATAACTCTGGTTGCGCTGTTAGAAAATAAACTCCAGCTCTTCTGCTCAATGCATCTGTTACTACGTTGGCCTTCCCAGGATAATACTACAGGTTGATGTCATAACCCACAAGTAGCTCTAGCCATATTCTCTGACGCATGTTGAGATTCTTCTGGGTAAACACATACTTAAGACTCTTGTGGTCGGTAAAAATCTCCACCCGATCTCCATACAGGTAATGTCTCCATAGCTTAAGTGCAAAAACTACCGCTGCTAACTCTAAGTCATGGGTTAGATAATTCCTCTTATGATCATGAAGCTGACGTGATGTATAAGCTACTACTTTACTATGCTGCATCAAGACACATCCTAATCCCTTACCAAAAGCGTCACAATAGACTGAAAATCCTCCAGTCCCATCTAAAAATATGAGAATGGGTGTCGTCATCAAGCCTTGCTTCAACTTCTCAAATTAACTCTGACACTCTGCTGTCCAAGCAAACTGCACATCCTTACGGGTCAACCGCATCATCGGCACTGAAATTCGAGCAAAATATGATACGAACTGCCGGTAATAGCCAGCCAATCCTAGGAAACTGTGAACCTCTGCGACGGTACTGGGTATTGGCCATATCTCTATAGCCACTATCTTCTGGGGATCCACTTCCACTCTACCTTTGGTGATGATGTGACCCAAGTACGATATGCGGTCAAGCCAAAACTCGTACTTACTGAACTTCACATACAACTGGTGCTCTCTGAGAATCTGAAGGACCACTCAGAGATGCTGCTCATGCTCCGCTTCACTCTTGCTATAGACCAAGATGTCGTCTATAAACACTATCACAAACTGATCCAAATAAGGCATAAAGATACTATTCATGTGGTCCATGAATACGGCTGGTGCATTGGTCGCTCCAAATGGCATAACAAGGAACTCCCAATACCCATATCGTGATCTGAATACTATCTTCTAGATGTCTTGCTCTCTAACTCTGATCTGATGGTACCATGATCGTAAGGCAATCTTCGAGAATACTGCCACTCTACTGAGTTGATCGAATAAATTATCTATCATTGGTAGAGGATATCTGTTCTTGATTGTTACAGAGTTCAAGGTACGATAATCAACACATAATCTTGACGTATCATCCTTCTTTTTCACAAGAGGTATCGGGGCTCTCCAAGGTGATCCACTAGCATAAATGAATCCCTTGGTTCTGAGTTCTTCAATCATCTTGTACAAGATCTTGAACTCTGAAGATGCTATTCTGTAGACTCTCTCTGACACCGGTGCCATCTCTGGAAGCAAATCAATGGTGAACTCTATCTCTTTCTCTGGGGGCATGCCTGGAAGCTCTTCGGGAAATTCATCAGGAAACTCTTCTACTACTCTGGGAAACTAAACTGCTACTGCTACTGCCATCCGCAAGACTGGTGGAGAAGGTTCAACTTCGCCTCTAGAAAAGGAAACTCCGGTCTGCCTGGAATACCAAAAATAAACCTGCCAATATGTCAGTCTATTCTAGCATACTGATTCTTTAATAAATCTATTCCTAGGACCACATCATAGTCGGCCATCAAAAATTCTATTAACCTAACGGGAAACTCTTTACCGCTAACTACGATTCGACACGAGGAAAAATACTCTATCTACTCCCGTAAGACCGTTACCAGTAAGTATATTGAGCCTTACTGATAATAACTCGGGCTCCAGTCCTATCCGTGTAGTGAATCGTGCAGATATAAATGAATGCGATACACCTGAATCAAATAATACTGACGTTAGAAAAGAGTTGACGAAAATGGTACCTACCACCACCTCACCTGATGCCAATTCTTCTTCTACCGTCAGAGCTATAGCCTGACCTTGTCCTCTTGGTGTTGGTCCCCTCTGTTGGTGACCTCTCTTCCTGCTCTGAATCTGAGCTTGGGTATACTACTGAGCCTGAGGCGGCAATAGCCTCGGAGGCTAGTACTGCTACTGCACTGGTGCTGGACCCCTAACCAATGGATTAGTTAGGTTTGATGACGATGAACTGGCTCTATTCAGACAGGACTCTATCTTCTGGTCCGATGCCCCACAAGCCAAGCACAATCCCTGGGCTATACGATACTCCGATACATGTCATGGCTTCCCACAATGAGAGCAGCCCATTGCGGAAAACTGCTTCTGCTTCTGCTGCTGAGGATACATTGGTGTCGAGTGCTGAACTGACGAAACTGTGGTCGCCCTTCTAGGAGCTCCAATAGTCAAAGCCCTAGCTGCCGGGGCTGGTGCTGATGACTGGGACATCTGTCCATGGGACCTCTTTCGTCCTCTATTTCTATCTACAATCCTTTGAGAAGTATACTCATGCCTCTTTGCTGCTCGCAAGATGGCATCAAACATCTGGTGCTCAAACTGCTCCCCTGATATAATAATCTCTAGGTAGAGTCCCTGCTGGAATCGCTGGGCTCGGTCCAATTCGGTTGCCACCAAGGTGGAAGAAAACCCACTAAGCCTAGAAAACTCGACCGCATATCCATCGACCGTCCTTCCCATCTGCTTAAGATTGGTGAATCTCGTTTGCAGGTCATAGCGAACTACTGCATCGAAATACTTCGTCTGGAACTTGTCGCTGAATATCGCCCATAAGACAGGCATCGCCAAACCCACTGCTAGTATCGCCCACCAGGTGCGGGCTAAGTCCAATAATTGTAGGCGTACAACGGCCACTTCTCATCCTCAGGAATCCTAACTGCTCCCAGGATAACCTCTGTGTCATGAAGCCATGCATCAGCAGCAATAGCATCTTCAGTTCCGTTAAAGAAAGGAGGGTTCAGGCGCTTGAAGTTGTTGGCTGTATTGTTCCCTTGGTAACCAACTCTGCCCATGGCATCTTGTATAGTCTGGTACAGGACATTGCCCCGACGATTTTGTGACACAAGCAATTCTCGGATGAGCCCTACCAGGACTCCATTGTCAGGCTCTGCAGGCTAGACTTGCTGAACCGGTGGCTCTTGACCCCCGGAAGGCATGACTCTGGAGTCTACTCATGAGTGCTGGGCTTGGTCCCCAGGTTGTTGCTGGTTTACTGGAGGTGCTCCGCTGGGCTGATCGGCAGGACCAGGAACAATGCCACTGAAGAAATGACATGAAAAACAATAAGGAAGGACCAAGATAGATCGAGGATATAAGCATGTGATCAGGTAAAGATTTTAGAAATATTAGGAGATACGAGTAGAGATCAAGGATGAGTGCCGATTGAGACATCTATTCGATAAAATCCCCACACATCTTGATTTACAAGACCTACATAGGCTACCACTTAAACCGTATCATGCCACAGAACCAGAATACTGGAGAGCGGGGTACCGACACAGCCAGCTACGTATATAGAAGTGTAATCCACCTCAACATACGGTCACGGCTGTCTAGATATATGAGGGTTTATTTACAAACCATCAGTCTCTTATGGTCAAGAACAAGCCTAGTGTCTCAATCTCAAGCAAGCAAGTAAATGTAACAAGATGGTAAATCATCAGACATACAAAGTAAGGTGTCCCTAACATTACATATTCAGATGATCATGAAGCTAGTCATACAAAATGCAAAGACTAGCAAGAGTTTAAGTCCTACATGATCAACCCTAGGATTTATCAATCATGTTACAGCCCTTAGGCAGACAGGAATGTAAATTCAACACGAGCTAACACTTACTCGACGGCTAAACGCCTTAAAAGAATAATTTATAATAGAGTGGGAGAGCAAAATAAAACCCATTCGTTGCCAGGGTTGCGTCTAGTGTTCACCATCTGGCTGGAAGGCTGGAAGATCCTCGGAAGCTACTCCGAAATCTGGCCATACAAAACAAGCTGGGTCAGACCCCAGAAAGAGCAAGTGCCACAAGGGAGGCTTCACTTAAGAACTAAAACCAGCATATTAGCACATAAAGACATAATTGATAATAAAAGACATGGGTTAAGGAAATCAGGATGACAAATGATATGATAACTAAGAAACTATTCCGGTAACCAAGTTACAACCCGTAAACCAAACAAGGACCGGGGTTGTAACCCTTCACCTGAACAGAGCTTAGTCTCCACTCATTTATCGATAAGAGTAAAGCATAACAGTAATGAGCTAAAGTAATCCTGAACTGGCACTGTCTAGACAAGACTAAACTAAACTCCATCCATCAATCACGGCCAAGCAACAAGTATGGCTTGATACTTTTAACTAACTAGGGTTATCACAATCATAATTACTAACAAGATGCAATGAGATATTCCAATAGCCACAAGCCCTGCAAACTTAATCCAGGTTATCCACTTACAAGTTGAGAGAGTTGGATTAGGTGACTTGGGGGTGCAACACATGACAGTGTGCTAGAAATGTGCCCTACTCGACGACAGGCTACAAGTCCAATTAAAGCGCCCAGATAACGGGACTATCTGTAGCTGGAAAATATCTTTATCAACTACTTTATCAATTTAGTTATTACCCTAGTTAGATTTAGTATGAATCCCTGACCGTGGTAATCAGGAATCCATGTCCCAGGCATGACGCAAGGCGAGACATGTAGCTTGTACAGGCACAACCAAGAGAATCAACTACGGTGTCAAGACAAGAGTTACTTAGCAAGTCCAGGTAGCTGTCGCAATAGCGTTCAAGATTATCATGTCATGTCAGGTTACTTATCATGTCAAGAGTGCGCCACAATGGACCACTATCAAGAATTTTATGTCAAGGTTGCTTGTCAAGAGTACGTCACGACGGGTCACTATCGTGTTTTATTCCTATATTATTATGAATGAGAGAAACTTGCATAAAATAGCTAGTAACATATTCTTGAAGCCAAGAAAAAGATCTACAACTTTTATGTTGGGAGTTGGAAGAAATTTTGGCCATAATTCAACCAAATAGGGCATAAAATAGCCAAAAACAGCCAAAATAGGCACTATACATCTATACGGACTGATACTATGCGGCCAGGCACTATGTAGCAATATGGACTGGCACTATGCGGCCAGGCACCATGCATCCGTACGGAGTGGCACTATACGACCATGCACTATACAGTTATGCGGACTGGCACTATACGGCCAGGTACTATGCATCCATGCGGACTGGCACTATGCGGCCAAGCACTATACATCTATACAGACTGGCACTATGCGGCCAGGTACTATGCAGCTATGCGGACTGGCACTATGCGGCTAGGTACTATGCAGCTATAAGGACTGGCACTATACGGCCAGGCACTATGCATCCATGCGGACTAGCACTATGCGGCCAGGTACTATGCATCTATGCGGACTGGCACTATACGGCCATACGGACTGGCACTATACGGCCAGGCACTATTTATCGTCCCTACTAGTAGGGGTGTGTATCGGTCGGTGGTCGACCTATTTGGTCACAACCGAAGTCGAACCGAAGTTAATCGGCTTGAAAATAATCATAGTCGAACCAAACCAACGAATTGGTCGGTTCGGTTTTGAAACCGACCGACTTGGTTCGGCTTGGATCAGTTTGGCTGATCGATTTTGATCAAACAAAAATTTTCAAGTATATAAAAGTGTTTCACAAAGTAAATTCATACAAAAATAAATCATAACCATCTCCTATTTGGAAGATGTTTGCATGAGATACTAAAGTGGACAATAATTTTCTAAGTAAATCACTTGTATAATAAATTTATTCCATAAATCCAAAACCATTCTCGAAAATAGACCCTAATCCTAATAGATTTATGAATTGAAGATGAAAAATAAACATATGTTACCTTGAGTAGCCGCCAAAGACCTGGATCGGTCACTCCCGGTAACATACGTTTACATTATTAGGGAGAAAGAGAGAGTCAAAGATTTTAGAATATGAGCAACCGCCTCTCCATATTCCAAAGTCCAAGGACTCAAAACCGTGAGATAGATAAGTTGTACCGGATATAAACCTAATTTTACACTGTTACTAAGTTCGGTTGGTTCGGTTTAAGAGGTTTTTGGAATGACCAAACCGTGAACAGAACCATATCGATCGATTTTTTAAATGGTCTAGTCGAACCAAACCGACCGGACCATCGGTTCAATTAAAAATCGATCGATTCGGTTTGGTTTGGTTCGATTTGGGCGGTTTGGTCCAATTATGCACGCCCCTACCTACCAGAACCAGGACAGATGAACATAGAAGATGTTCAAAACTTGCTTTGGCCATAACTTTCTCAAAATAAGTCAAAATCTAACTTTTCAAAGGTCAAAATTATGTAGAATCAAATTCTATACCACATGGAACACTTAGTTTTCAAAAATAAGTAAGTTTAATAGATCAAAACCCAAAAAAAATAAAAATGGCACAAACTTAGATCTACAAGAAAATATCCACCAAATTGAAAAATGTCAAGTTCTAAAGTGTCATAGAATCATGTAAGAAAGACAATGGAACAATTAGAATTAGGTTCCTCCATGAAGCAAGTTGCACTTGCCTAGGGTTTCTTGGTAGGTGAAGAGAGTTATGAGGAAGAAGAAGAAGAAGTAATAAAAAGTAAATGAAGAGAGAGAAAGTAGTTGGGGGTTTATAAAGAGAGGGGATGGTTCAACATGTGGAACCAACCATCAAAATAAACCAAACCAAGCCATCCAAAATAAGTCAAGTTGGACCAAACCAACCCAAGGTCAACCCTAGTCAAGATACCTCAAGGCAAGCCATAAAGAAATACGGAAATACAGTATATAATATACGGGTCAAAATCCGTACATGTACACTAGAAATACGTATAACGAAAAATGGGAGTGACACCATACGACTCAAACCGGTGTTCCTTCTCTTTTCTTTCTATATTCTCATTCAGCTCCCCCAAACCAGGGACTGCCTCGACGACCTACAGTCCCGAAAACTTTCTCTGTTTCCATATACCTTTCTGCTTAAACCTAGAAACGACTACTTGATAGCCCTCCTGCTTAACTTGAACCAAACGTGTTCCATGCAGTACCACCAAAAGTCATACTCTATATGGCAAGCCTTGCAACCGTGGGAACGTGCATCAAGATAACTTGTATTGAGACCGTGGGAACGTGCATCAAAATTTTGGGAACGTATAGACTATGACAAATAGTTGATAGTCTATGTAGCAGCATAAGAACTCTACTTTATCCATGTCATGGGATCGAAAGACCAAGTGCCAGTTTGAAAGCATCAACTTCACTATTTTCATGTTCTACACAATTTGACTCAGTACGGGATTATTTCCTTAGCTATGTGGGTTCATCTCTTTTTATTAGCATAACTATTCGATGCATAAGAAAACTTCTTTATATTAGGTGTGTAGGCGAAGTAGAGACGAGTTCATCGAAGCCACTCATATGAACGAGGAGCTACCTCGACCGAGCGAAAGTTCGAACAAGTTGCTGCATAGCCAAGTCCAACGCCGTTGCGTTCATTTGATTCATCCCGATGAACTGAGCGGGGCAATACATTACATGTCAAGAGCGCAATCGGAGAACATTCCAAGGGGTTCCTACGAGCTTTATAGGAATTGTCCATAATATTGAAGGTGATATCACCATCCTTGCTTGTCACGACCCGCACCCTAGAGTAAGGACACGAGAAGTGGGTACGTCCAGCCTACGCTGCAGTGTCGGCGGTAGAACGCTGTCCTAGGTCAATCATCTAACAATATAAAAATACCTGTACAGTTTATACTCTCCGAATGGAGGTGACATAACAATATACATCTCAATCACATCTAGGGTAGAAGAATGAAAGATAGATAGATAGACAGTAACTCAAAGAGAACAGTAGAATAGATGAAAATGTCCAAGTGTCCAGGATAACATAACACCAGAATGTCAACTCATAATACAATAAGTCTAAGAGTCTATATATATCTCAACATCTCAAAATACAACTCAGAATGTGAGACAAAAAGATAATACCGAAAGACTGTCTAGCTAAACTAGCCTAGACTACTGGGGCAACATCCTCAGCTGCAGGTGGATCCTGCTGAGGGTCCACAACATAAGTATCATCTAGTCCTGCTCCATAATAGGTAGACACCAGGGCCTCCTCCTCATCCTCTGTAATATTTTCAACAGGTCCAATCAGGACTGGGAACGAGCACAATACATCTCACGCAGTGCATAGCAGGTTAGGAAATACGATACAGGCAATAGAGTAAGATACTATGAACTGCTGAAAGGAAATATACGCTGTAAAAGAGATAGCTGTAATGAAATATCTACTGTATATAGAGAACTGTAAGTGACTAGTGATGTAGAGCACAAGATAGGCATGTGAATGGCTAGAATTTATACATGATTACACTACTAGTTGCACATGATTACACTACTTTGGAATTATTCACATGTCCACTTCTACTCCCCCGTTACCCCAATCAATACACAAGGATCTATACAAGTTACGTTATTGTACATGATATCACATGGGGCCCATGAAAGGGTGCACATAATAGTATACATGAGGGCTCAGTAAACATGAGAGTACATAATCACATGAGTGTACATGAATAATGGAAGCATAGGAGTACATGATGATAGTGAAACACACATAACATGAAGTACCCGATGCTTCCCGAGGGGGATAACATCTCATGTAAAGATCCATATAGTACCAATCCGTGTTACCAACGTGACAGCATCAAGTAAAGTAATCTAGAGCGAGAAGTAAAGCCTGAACAAGTATGAAACGGTCAGAGAATGTACTCGTCTGATAACTGAATGTCTGAAGAGGATATACTGTCTGAGGAGAGGTGTATGGCTCCTAATCAGAGCAATACAAGTCACAATATATCCACAATGGTAAAAATAAAGTATACAATGTATACTACATGATTCTAGGTCAATCTGGTCAATAGTCAACTCTTGGTCAACTCAATAGTCATACTGGGTCACAGGAAATCAAACTAAGTCAAATAAGGTCAAACAAGGTCAAATAAGTCAAGATTAGTCAAATCTAGGTTAAAGTCAGCTCTTGGTCAACATTCTAATCAAACTAGTCAAATACTAGTCAACATGATCAATCTGGATCAAGTCTAGGTCAAACTTAGACCAACTAAGGTTTTGGGTTAAACAAAGACTAGTCAGCAAGGTGATTAAGTCAATGGTCAACTATCTAAGTCAATACCGTAAGGTTAAGGTATAACCAATACCTATACAAGTATACCACACATATATATACATATATATAATACCAACCTTAATCCTATATTCAAGCTAATCCCACATTCCAATCTCAAGTCATGACTCAACTCTAAGTATCTAACTTAACCCCATACATATCTTAATCTACATAGGTCTTCCACAAAACCCAAGTCACAATAATATACTTATATATAGGTCAAACCTAAACCAACTAGTTAATAGCCTAGG
>JANAVB010042615.1:2446182-2646121 GCA_029216955.1 Iris pallida
ATATATTATAGATATATATATATATAAAAATATATTATATATATATATATATATATATCATAGATAATATATTATATAATGGATGTATATATATACAATATAACACATACATAAAATATATATATATAATATATATATTATATAAAATATATATATATATATTTTTATAATAATATATAATATATATATATATAATATATATATTATATATATATATACACACACACACACATACTATGTTGAGCTAATCATGCACTTCACGTATGGTTGAGCTAGCTTTCCTTAGTGTAAATCATTGAATCTCCCAAGACGATCACGTATCTGTTTGGTATTCAAAACACATTGTATATGTAGTTACCATGTTTAGTTTACCAGTTACATTGCTCTATCCCTCATACTATAGTTCTATTTACATTTCTTGTTAGTACTGATTACATTCTATCGATTATATTCTATGTCCTCTCTTCATTACTTTTATTGCATCGGTATGTTGTTCTCATCATATATAGCATCTTCTTTATCACTGCTTTATAGTTTTTGTCAATTAATTGGAATTGTTGTACTTCGCTCCAATCCTGACTGGATAACTATATTTTTAGGAGTTGTTATACCCCCACAAACTTGGACTACATGATGATACTAGCTGAGACAGATCTCGATATTTCATTTACCGTGAGTTGTCTCCGGGAGCTCTAGGCCATTATTTCTTCATTTAGATTGATGTTTCGTTATCGGATTTGTCTCCGATACTTCCTTGTCATATATGATCATTTGTAGACTCTGGTTGATTCAGCATTACTTTTATCTTTTCTATTTTATATCTTTCTTAGCTGTATGTGATATGAGTACTTGTTGTTATTGTGGATCATAAATGTTGTAGATATTTATTGGGTACTTGACAATGTTCTACTGCCGATATTATGGTATAGGCCGGGCATGGCCCACGTATCCGTGCCCGAATATCCTAGTGCGGGTCGTGACAGTGTCTGATTTAGAATCTGATGTCTCGAGTTCAAAATCAAAAATTTATATATTGGAAATTACGATTTCGAACGACAAACTTTGGCGTCGATTTCAACCAACCATACGATTATCTCATTGAACTAAAAATTTTATATTATAAAGGTGATTATACCTACTATGCAGATGAGTTGGTGGTTCATCAAATGGAGCTTCGATGAGGGAAAAATAAATCCACGAAGTTGGCTCCATAAAACTATCAAAAATAAACTTGTTTTAAATGTCCAACTTGGTGGCTGGTTTTGATCTATCAAACGATCGAATTAATAGAGAAAAATTTAGGAGAGTAAAGTGGTATATACCAAGATAGAAAAGGAAGAAGCCGTCCGAAGATCCAACGGTCGGATTGTCCAAAAAGTGCGTCCAAAGTTGCTATCTAGAAATACGATTCTGATTTTGAACTTTCGTGCATCACGACGAGATCGACTTCAAAACCTAAAAATCCATCGTAGCATGCGTCCTAGTGGACGACGACAAGTCAGGGAGGGTTCGTTGGGTTGCCGGGGGTCGCTGAGCCGCACGAGCGCGGTTACGACGGCGGTTGGCCAACGTTGCCTCCGCTGTTGCTGTTGGAGTTGTTGCGCGCGAGGAAAAAAATTGTTTCTATGGTTGGGTTATAATGAATATATATATTTATAATATATATATATATATATATATATATATATATATATATATATATAACCCAAAATCCCTCACAAGAAGCTCAAAGCCATTCAGTTGCAATTAGGCTTTCCCACAGCCATCGCTGGCAGACACAACATTTGGATCCTTTGCTCGAAGGATGTCAGAATCAGAGTTATCAACGACTCCTATCAATCCCTTTCTTGCTGGATGGAACACCCATTATTACCCAAGCGCGTTCTGCTTTCCACGGTTCATGGTAGCCGCGACATCGCGGAACGTAAACTCCTTTGGAACAACCTCCAGAACATCCACCATTGTTTTATCAATGTCCCTTGGCTATGCATTAGAGACTTTAACGCTGTCACTTGTTCGGAAGAGAAGACCGGCGGCCGCCTCCCCCTTTCGGCCATGCAAGATTTCAACAATTTCATCTTTAACTCTCTCCTATCCTTCCTCCTCTTTATCGGCAACGCCTTCACCTGGTGCAACATGCAGGAGGGAGATCGTCGCCAGTATTCCCGTCTGGACAGGGCCCCTACGAACGCCCATTGGCATGACATGGGGATAACCTCCAAGCTATCCCATCTCAATGCCACCGAGTCCGATCACGCACCCCTGCTTGTGGGCATTTCCAACAACTCAGGCACCAACAAGAAGAGCTTCCGCTACCTGGACTTCTGGAGCAACCACCCCCAGTTCTTAGGCATTGTCATCGAAGCTTGGGCCAGCTCTGATAACCCTGAACCGCTCACTCGGGTGGCCAACAAGCTTAAAGCCACTAGGAAAGCCCTCACGGCCTGGAGCAGGCAAGCGTATGGCGACAGCTTCCAGGCTATTCGCGAAGTTGAGGATGACGTCAATAGGCTAAAATCAGGTTCTTGCACGACAGATCCCCGGAAGCTAGGACTGCTTTGAACCTCACTAAAGCCATTCTCAAATTTTGTCTGAAAGTGGAGACTGAATTTTGGAAGCAAAAAGCCAGACTCAAGTAGGACAGCGAGGGCGATAAAAACTCAAGCTACTTCTATGCCTGCATTAACGTGCGTAGGCAGAAGCTCACCTTACACTATATTGTTGACAACCATGGGAACATCATTAAAGACCATAAGAGCATCCAAGTGGCGACGGCGGAGTACTACACCAACCTGTTCATTAAGGATACGATCACCAGTGATCGGACCTTCCTAGAGGAAATTCCTCAGATTATCGCCGAAGGGGATAACATGCAGCTTGAACTTCCCCCATCCGAGCTGGTGGTACGAGATGCCGTCTGGGCTCTCGATCAGTATAGTACCCCTGGTCCGGACAGGTTCTCCGGGGGGTTCTTTCGTTCTTGCCGGGACATCATTAAGATTGACATCCACGCGGCGGTCACAGCCTTCTTTCAAGGAGCCAGGTATCCTCGGGCAATCTCGAGTACCAACCTAATCCTCATTCCGAATAAAGATAATTCGGAGACGTTTCGTGATTTCTGCCCCATCAATCTTTGTACCTTCACCAACAAGATAATATCCAAGATTATCGCCTCTCGCATGTCTAGTCTCCTCCCCAAGATCATCTCCGAGGTGCAGAGCGGATTCGTTCACAGCAGGAACATCCAGGATAATATCATGTTAGCTCAAGAATTAATCACTTTATGAAGTTTTTGACAAGGGGGCAATATTGCCATCAAATTAGATATGGAGAAAGCATACGACGGGCTGGATTGAAAACTCATGATCTGGGTCTTCAGAGCTTTCGGATTCTCCGAAACTTGGACTAACATTGTGTGGAGATCGATCAGTAATTCCTGGTTCTCCACCGTCATCAACGGCCAGGCCGACGGATTCTTCGCATCGAGCTGTAGGGTTAGGCAAGGAGACCCGCTGTCCTCCACCATCTTCATCATCACCGTAGATGCCCTGAACAGGAACCTTAACAAAATGGCTTGCACCACCAATTTCCACCACTATCATACTGCCAGTGGCTGCCCAATCATCACCCACCTCGCCTTTATGGACGACATCCTCATTTTCTCTTCCAGGGATTCCGGTTCCGTAGAGACGATCCTTAGCACACTCCAGAGGTACGCCGCCAACTCCGGCCAGAAGGTTAACCCGGATAAAAGTGTAGTCTACGCCCACCATAAGATCAAGAGAGAGCAAGCAGACATCCTAGACAACACCATCCCCTTTCCCATCAAACACCCGCCATTTCTATATCTGGGCTTCCCTCTCGTGTACGGAAGATCCAAAGCCGGCAATTTCGAGGACCTGATCAATCGTGTCAGAAAAAAGCTCGCTGGGTGGCATAACACTACGCTATCCCCGGGGGGGGGGGGGGGGTAAGATCCTTAATTATCAAGCACGTCCTCACATCCATTCCCATCTACACCCTAGCCGTGTGTTCTCCCTAAGAAAGTCCTTAAGTCGATCGAGAGTACCTTTAGTAACTTCTTTTGGGGCCACAGCGATGGCGATAACAAACATCACTGGGCGAGCTGGGACACCATGGTGCGTCCGACAGAAGAGGGGGGCCTGGGATTCACCAAACTCGACCACATCGTCAAAGCCTTCTCCTCGATAAAACTGTGGTAGAAAATTCAAACGACTCAAAACTTATGGACCATATTCATGAAGGCCAGATACTTCAAGCTTATTCATCCAGCAACCGCCATCTCCAACAGCAGATCCTCTACATCTTGGCGCCGGATGCTGATCAGGCGGTCTTTCGTCGAACCGATGACGCGGGTGCAAGTGGGCGATGGTGAATTATCAGCCTTCCTCGAATGATGGGTCGACGACTCCTTACTTCCAAATCAATCAGAAGCTCACAGGCTCTGCATGATCAAAGACATATGGAACTCCTCCGACAACGACTGGGACTGGAACAAAGTTCAGGATTGGGTCGGTCCCGAGGTGATTGTACTTATCCATCGCAGCGGGCTGACGATAGGGGCCCACGCGGATGAGTTCCGGTGGCTTGAAGAAGCTTCAGGCCTCTTCTCAGTTAGCTCGTCTAGGAGACTCGTTAGCGGTTCGACGACCCCCTCCACGAGCATCGCTTCATTCTGGAAGACATGCATCACCAAGAAGTGGTCCTTCACCATGTGGAGAGCCCTTCATAAGATTCTTCCCACTGATGACGCCCTAACTACCATCGGATTCAGTCTCGCCTCCACATGCACATGCTGCAAAGACAAACAGATGGAAACGATGGACCACATCTTCTGCTGAAGAAATCTTCCGGCCAATATTTGGAGCCATCTCGCCATTCGTTGCAAGTTGACGAGTGGGAGCAGGAATTTTGAAGATCGTATCGGGTATTGGGGATCGGCGTCCCACGATCATCAGATTGTCGCAGCTGCCGTAACGTGGGCAATTAGGAAGAACCGTAACAAGGCGAGGTACGAAGGTCGTCAGTACAACGTTACCAGCTTCTCAAGGAGATCATCAGACAGTGTAGCAAGAGGATCGCCCTATGCAAGCACAGCCGATCGGGATTCTGGAACCCCACATCCTCACCCGTCCCTTCCTAACTGTTTTTGGCTTTTCCCTTCCCCTTTTTTGTTAGCATGCATGTATAGGCTTCGTCATTTTGCGCCTTCTGGTATACTTGTATAGCTTTGGCCTCTCCTTTTTGGGAATAAAGTAGGGGTTGCTTCATATATATATATATATATATATATATATATATAATATATATATATATATATATATATATATATATATATATATATATATATATATTGAAATTTCCTTTTGATTCTCTTTAAAAAAACAAATAGCAATATCTCGTGAACTAGGAACTGCCCCGACCCATATCTTTCCCGACCCCCTGCACACCTTGTGTGCCCCCTCCCGAGCCCCTACCACCGCCAATGAGGGCCGTTGATTGCCGGTCGTCCAACTGTACGCCGAGCGACAAAAAATAGGCCACGCCCTTTTTCAAACCAACTGCCAGGTACTTATGTTTATCACAGTCTTTCTTCAATTATATTCGATCAAAATTTGATCTAGCAAATAAAACGTGTAGCTAATATAACCCTCTACATAGTCCTTCAAATATATTTAATTTTTATTCATTAATTTTTTCAGAAAATTTTCTGAAAAACCAACAAAATATGTTCAAAATTGAACATAAAACTCGACCCAACCCCCCAACTTGGAGGGCCTATCACTGTCAGGTCATTAGCAATTATTAAAAACTAATTAAACACCCTAGTAGACAACTTATAGGATAGCAAAACCCTTTTTGTAGAATTTGAATTCGTCATCCATGCATCGAGAAATCTAATTTCAAAGATTAGAAAAATAGTTTTCAAAAAACTAGAAATTTGGAAAATTTCTCGATATGCTGTACACCCCGACAAATCGGGCGACGTGGTCACAACCCATGTGCATCAAAAGATGCATACGGACATTGTCGACGTGTGTAATTCGATGGAACTCGATTTTGTTGTGTGTGCGCGACGAAATCGAGGCATGTCGGTCGAGATACACCGTATCGGCCCCTTTGCAAACTAGCCTACAACTTCATACATGTTTGTCATCTTAAGATAAAACTTGTGCGATCAAGACCATGTCATTTTTCTGGTCATGTGTGCCCAGTTTGGTCTGATTCTGAGAAGGTCGACCAGAACGCTATTTTGGCGGGTTCACGACCCGATCCAACAGGCAAATTTATGTACGACCCACTGAAATCTAACTTTGGACATACGGTTAGGTTCGTATTGTCAAATCGGAACTGTAGACATATTTTGATGACTTTAGAGACTGTTGGTACTGGCACACTTTTCGGTGCAAAGCGGATTCAACGACGGACATCTCGTTTCAACCCCAAATTATAATTTTGCCCCTGTGTCCAGAAGTGGACATTGGATAGGCCTTTTTAGACATTTCGTTTATACCAAAAATGTTCTTGATGTTTATTTCAGCATCCGAGGACGTTTATGGGATTTGACTTTCATCGCTTCACTATTTTGACGGTTCGAGCTATTGGACGTCGCCCTTTCGGCATATTAACTCAGACAAGATACCTTACAATATTAACTGCTCATATTTAGTCTGCATTTTTATTAGTTATAACATATTTACTTTTTGTTATTTCCAGTTCATCTAGTTGCACCTTTGTTTACTATTCATGATTTCCTTTACCATGCTTTAAACTTTACATGATGCAACTGCTAGTCGTATTTTTATTATTGCCTATAAACTTTGCATATAGGCCTAGAGTTAAGGGACTACCTTGTCAGTATGCATTTCATAAACTCTGACATAGTTGTACTACGAGATATGTGTGAGATATGAGTAGCATATAGAGGTACTTGCGTATTGGCTGATCACCCGTGCGCATGCATTAGGTTTAACTGCTAATAAAGACATGTTAGGAGACTGAGCATTTAGTAGAGGTATATGGTCATGGATACGACTTAGTAGGTACATAAGGTACGGAGAACTGTTCTTTGACGTATGGACCATATTTTTGTACTTTTCTTATTTTGACCTGTGAGCTCCGTCGGAGACGCAGGTCATTGATGCCCTCTGACGTTCACTAAGTGTTATGGACGTACCCCTATATTAATGCCCTCTGACGTTCTCGAGATGTTACAGATGTAGGCCCATGGTACCCTATATGGAAACCAAGCCAATCTCATTTATAGCCAGAAGTGTCTATACGTCGAAGTTTTGTTCTTAACTGCATGATCACAGTAGAATGGTTAGATGACCTTAGTTATGTCATATCACACTCCGTTCTAGTCATAGCATGGGGCCGTATCACATCATGAAATAGTGTGCTATTTCTTATCCTTATTTGGATGTAGGGGTAGTCCACTGTTTCGATGATATGATATTGGGCTATGTTATGGCTGGAACGCTTTACTTTTCATTTGAAATATTTTATATTCAGTTTATATGACATGTTCTTTCTGTATCTTATTACGTCCCTCTGAGGACCGGGCGATTTCTTCAGGTGTTGTTTTTATGACTTTTCACAAGTGCTTTAACCAAGATCGTGATCTTTCCTTTTCTATCGTGGAGGATTGCTCTTGGATCGTCCAATGCTATTTTATCAATCTTTTTCTTGTATATTTTTCTCTCATTTGAAATGGTTGGTAGTAGATTTGTCTCCACCCAACGACTTATATAAAAGATAATTCAAAGTTGATTTATGTTATCATTATTTTTTTATTTTGTGGATGAGATTAGTTGTCATAGTTTACTGCATTTTACATCTTACATATATTTGTTATACGGCTGGCATGTCTACGTTCCTAGTCCTACGTATTTTGGGACTGGAGCGTTATATGTTTTTGTGGTCATCCATGCAAGTCGAGTTAGCCGTTTCGGTTACGTTACTGTACCGAACGGGCCTGCATATAGGATTAGAATCTAGGTATCTCATCCACATACTTGACCTCCTTTTTTGATTCTATTTTTTGAACTCTCGTTGATTGCCTTGAATTGCATCTTGCTTGATTCCTTTTCTAGCGTGGGCCCTATTCCTCATGCGATAAAGGTTAAGAAGATAACTCATACTAGATGTTCATGTTCCATGGCTCAATCATACTATTAGTTGAACTCTTATAAGTTAGGTAGAATGCCTCATGACCTATCATTCTTTCTGTCCTTATGACGCATTAAAGAAGATACTAAGAAGATTGCCTAGACCATAGAGCTTAAAGGTCCATATCCCAATAGGTCAACCAAGGCCTTAGATAAGAAGACAGTGGGACGACTGTATAAGCATGAACGCTGGACAAGGCTTATATTCTTAATGAACTTGAACTACTTGTGCCTTCTTTCAATCATAAATCTCGTGTACATATATTTTTGGACTAACTTGATAAATACTTCTATTATAGCATAGTTTTGCAAGGACATATGTTTATTGGGGACGCCTACTAACATATTGTCTAATTAGAATTGGTGTATTATGGTCTGATCAACCTTAGTGCACTTGGTTCACTCTTCATATGATTATCCTATGTGGATTGAGATATAGATGTCTCTAGAATCTCATTCGCAACTGCCTTGACAACTCTTCTTGAATATTCAATTATCTTTGGAACCCCGTATTTGTATTGCATTCGATCCCATTTCCCTTGAACTCTTTATTGTTTTTCGCCTTTACCTATTTCAAAAAAATCAAATGCTCGTATTTGAAGGAAGATAAACATAGAATCTCCCCCTTAGTTCACTGTACAACCTATGGCTATGAAAGCTATATACACACAACTGGTTTCCATTAATTCGAAATCGAAAAACGATCTTCAAACTTGGTTCATATCCACCGTCTCACATTTTATAATCATAAGTCAAGGTACGATATCACGATTTAAATTTTTCTGACTTCATTAAACCATAGAACCGTATCTTATCTCATTTTCGAGAAAGGAATTTTTGATGTTTAATTTAGGATTACTAAGATTATCAATTGATTAGGATAAGTTGGTTTCCACTAGGATGATAAATCAGTGCCTCATGAACACCCACTTTCTATTTAGATCATTTGGGGTCCCCTACGATGACATTGATATTCAGAGCGCAATACTAGTTGTTACCTTCAACTAAATTTTATATACAAGACATAGACGAGTCCATCTTTATTTAGGTATATCATATCCAACTCAAACATGTCTCTTTGTACTTTATTTTTATGATGCGACTTTCGGATCAAAAAGGCTAACTATAACCCTTACCGTAATATCGATGTACTTTGAATTAGAGATCCAACCTCAATTCAAATCTTTTGACCCAATATATGGTTGTGATCTACTCGAAGCCCACTATGCACATGCCACTAGTGTGCCACTCAATGGAGTTTCCATGTGCTACTTAAACATAAAGTCACAGAAGGCGCATTTTGGGCTTAAGGAACCCATTTGACTAACCCGACTGGCAATGAGCCCAACCACTAAAGTTGGAACCAATTCTAGGTTACCTACCTAATAAAAATGGTTCAAATTGATTTTATAGGATCTTGTCCAGCCAATATAGATTAAAACCCAAGATGCATTCAATCAAAGATTGATGTCCAATTAGAGAACCCATTAAACCCCAGTTAAACCCATCCATGCATATCGCCATATTCGAATCATAAAACCAAACTTTAAGATATATGTCCCTACACCTGTTATGTAGTTCCCATCTCTTGGTCAACTAATCCTCCTTCCAAAATCCTTAAATGTATCTCTTCGTAGCCTATGTTATGCAATGAATGGAATCTCGTTGTACCAGCTTGTTCCCGGTTATGCTTGACCAAGACTTCTTCTACTGCCTTATAAAACATGGTCGATATATGATCAATGCTAAATAAGTAATACCTAGACTTCCTTTAGATTTTGTGACTACGATCAGAAGTATCACACAATATCAAACATCTTCTTAAAATTTGACCTTCTTAGAAGTCCTATTACTGTGCTTTCCACGATTAAAGGATTTCTGTAAAGGGTAGAAACTTGAACTTAGTATACTCTATCTCTGAGAATGGGATTTCATTCATAACCATTCTTTCATCTATTTGGAAGTTGCGATACAATTTTTGTGTTGTATTTTATATCCCTTTGCTCGTGCGTTTCAGATAACCGCGGTAAAAGATCGCGACCTTGATTCTTCAAATTTTGCTCTATCATAGAATTGTATTTTAGCTTCACTTTGAAAACGTAATTCCTGAAGTGTATAGGCAAGCCCCTCTAAGAATTAGCAAATGATTGGGGTAGATCGATTCCACTTGGGCGAATAAATCAGTGGTTCATAACATCTATTCCCATCTGTATCATTTGATAACCTCTTCCGTGACTTTGAAGTTCAGAGCACAACACTAGCATTTTTATTCTAACAAATTTTACACTCATGAACTAGACCAGTCAAGCTACACACATGACATACAAGTCCAACACAAACACACATTTACGTGCTCCATTTCAATTACACCACAGGTCTGACATATTTCCCTTAGCACAAACCATAGATGCTATTTTCGTTCCATTTTTTGATCCAACCACGTAATATTGACTCATTCCCTTGAACAAACTAAATACCCCAGATCCATGCAAGACGCATCACACCTATTACGTTTGCATTCCACCCAAGCAAGCATATGCCTCCTACACAACATCAAACACCGATGTCGTACACACTAGTCATTATGACTTAAAGATTTCAGACCCTTACCTAATCAAAATCTACAGCAAGGTTCTGCACTATTATGGACTCTCATCTCTTAGTTACCCTTGTTAGGTGAAGAACAAAATCTTTTGAATCGACACGTTCTAGTATATTCGAACAAGAGATTCCTACTATCTTGTTGAGAGCATGGCTGATAGGAACGATGTTAGATTGTAATAATATTCCTATATAAGTTATTGACTAAGAATGCCATGATAATATGTAGGCTCACTTAGAATCCGAGACTGCGGTCAGAAGTGTCCAATATTCTCGTATCTCTTCCTAGAAATTATCCTTCTCAAAAGTCTTGTAACATCAATTTTAACGGTTAACAAATTTTTATAAGTTGGGTAGAGCCTGGAACCAAAAATACCCTATCTTGTTGAATATGGCACCAATTTGGATCCGTGTGATAACCACCCCCTCCATCGTTTTGGAATCCGAGTTACAATTTGACGTACCTACTCTCCCTTCATATTTACTCTCGTTGTTCTATGATATTAGTCTTATTTTAATTTCGAGGATAAAATTTTTATAAGTTGGGTAGGATATAAATCCCCTAAAAATTATACCATATTATTTCTTTCTTTTTTATTATTTTATTAATTATGTCATTAAAGATAGAGTTAAATATATTATATTTTAAAATAATTTTAAAAATATATGTGCCAAATAATTTATAAAACTGATATACGAAAAATATTACATACGTCTATGTTAGTAGAGTTCTATTAGTAGAATTTATTGATTCCTATTGAAAATGTTTTAGTTTTAAATAATCAATTATATATTGAGAATATATACACACAAAATAAATATTATTATTAGTATATATATAGAAATTTTATTATAATTTACTTATTTTCATGAATAGTAACTTCTCTATAAAATTTTTTGCTTCATTTTTAATTGAATATTTGTCTCCATGTATAGATGCTTTTTTTTGGTATAAAAATATTCTTTTTAGATTAATAATGTGTATAGGTACAAATATATGCAAATACTAAATATATGTTTATATAAGTGCAGGTAGTTAATTATATTAAATATATCTATTTTTTATTCATTCAGAATTTTTTTTGGTATTCTTAAATTCCTTTACTATTAAAAAAGAAGAAGAAGAAGTTATTAAACCACTGCTGTTCCCACGGGAACGGTAGCAGAAAGAGCCCGAGAGTCTTCCCCATTCGAAATTCTGAAAACTTTCTTCAAATCGTCATCGACCAAACACCATCAATTCTGGATCATTTTTTTTATCAAACCAAATCCTACATGACCTTATCATGTCCTCTACCAGATGAACCGAAATTTAGATTTAAATTCAGTTTGAAATCGATCAATAATTTGATTATAGTCATATATATATATATATATATATATATATATATATATTAAAATTTCCTCTTTAAAAAATACCAATCCTCGTGAATTAGGAACTGCCCCGACCCATGCCTTCCCCGACCCCCTGCACACCTTGCGCGCGCCCTCCCAAGCACCTGCCACCACCAGTGAGGGCTGCTGATCGTCGGTCGTCCAACTGTACGCCGCACGTGACAAAAAATAGGGCACGCCCTGTTTCAAGCCAATTGCTATGTACTTATGTTTATCGTAGTATTCCTTTAATTATATTCGATCAAAATTTGATCTAGCGAATGCAACATGTAGACAATAGAACCCTCCATATTGTCCTTCAAACAGATTTAATTTTTATTCATTATTTTGTTCAGAAAATTTCCTAAAAAAGTAATAAAATATGTTCAAAATTGAATATAAAACTCGACCCAACTCCCCAACTTGGAGGGCCTACCACTGTCAGAACATTAGCAATTTTTGAAAACTAATTGAAAACCCTCATAGACAACCTATAGGAGACCAAAACACTTTTTGTAGAATTTGAATTCGTCGTCCATGCATGGAGAAATCTGATTTCAAAAATTAGAAAAAATAGTTTTCAAAAAAACTAGAAATTTAGAAATTTTCCCGATACGTCGTGCGTCCCAACAAACTGGACAACATGGTCACAACCCATGAGCATCAAAAGACGCGTATGGACGTTGTCGATGTTTGGGATTCGACGAAGCTCAATATCGTTGTGTGTGCGCGACGAAATCGTGGCGTATCGGTCGAGATACCCCATATCGGCCCCTTTGCAAACTAGCCTACAACATCGTACAAGTTTGTCATCTCGAGATAAAATTTGCGTCATCAGGACTATGTCATTTTTTTGGTCCTGTGTGCCAAGTTTGGTCCAATTCTGAGAAGGTCGACTGGAATACTATTTTTGCGAGCCCGTAACCCGATCAAACAGGCAAATTTGTGCACAGCCCATCGAAATCTAACTTTGGACATACGGTTGAGTTCTATCATCAAATCAGACCCGTAGACATATAGTTTGATGACTTTAGAGACTGTTAGTACTGGCACACTTTTCGGTGCAAAGCGAGTCCAACGGCGGACATCGTTTTGATCCAAAATTACAATTTTGCTCATGTGTCCAGAATTGGACTTTTGGGTAGGCCTTTTTTGATATTTCTTTTATACCAAAATTTTTTGTGATGTTTATTTCAGCATCTGAGGACATTTGCGGGATTTGACTTTCATCACTTCACTATTCCGACAGTTCGAGCTATTGGACGTCGTCCTTTCTGCACACTACCTCAGGCAAGATACCTTGCCATACTAACTGCTCATATTTACTCTAAATTTTTATTAGTTACAACATATTTACTTTTTGTTATTTCTAGTTCATCTAGTTGCACATTTGTTTACTATTTATGATTTTCTTTACCATACTTTCAGCTATACATGATGCAACTGCTAGTCATAATTTTATTATTGCCTATAAACATTGCATATGGGCTAAAAGTTAAAGGACTACCTTGTCAGTATTTATTTCATAAACTTTGACACAGTTGTACTACGAGATATGTGTGAGATATGAGTAGCATATAGAGGAACTTGTGTGTTGGTTGATCACCCGTGCGCATGTGTTAGGTCTAACTGCTAATAGAGACATGTTAGGAGACTTAGCAGTTAGTATGTCGTGGATATGTCTTAGTATGTACATATGGTGGGAAGAACTGTTCCTCGACGTATGGGCCACCTTTTTGTACTTTTTTTATTTTAACCTGTGAGCTTCGCCGGAGACGCAAGTCATTAATGCCCTCGGACATTCACTGAGCGTTATGGATGTACCCCTATATTGATACCCTCTGATATTCTCAAAGTGTTACAGACGAAGGTCCATGGTCCCATATATGGAAACCAAGCCAATCCCATTTATAGTCAGAAGTGCCCATGCGTCGAAGGTTTGTTCTTAACTGCACAATCACAGTAGAATGGTTAGGTGACCTTAGTTATGTCATGTCACACTCTGTTCTAGTCATAGCATGGGGCCGTATCACATTACGAAATAGTATGCTATTTCTTGTCCTTGTTTGGTTATAGGGGTAGTCTACTATTTCGATGATGTGATATTGGACCATGTTATGGTTGGAATACTTTTCATTATGACTTATGTCATATTTTATATTAAGTTTATATGGCATATTCTTCCTGTATCTTGTTACGACCCTCTGAGAACTTGTTGATTTCTTCAGGTGTATGCTTTATGACTTTTCACAGGTGCTCTAGCCAAGATCGTGGTATTCCCTTTTCTATCGAGGAGGATTGCTCTTGGATCGTCCACTGCTATTTTTATCAATTCTTTCCTTGTATATTTTTCTCTCATTTAAAATGTTGCTAGTGGATTTGTCTCTGCCCAACGAATTTTATAAAAGGCAATTCAAAGTTGATTTATGTTATCATTATTCTTTTATTTTGTGGATGAGATTAGTTGTCATGGTTTACTGTATTTTACAGCTTACGTATATTTATTATACAACTGGCATGTCTATGTTCCTAGTCTTACGTATTTTGGGACTGGGGCGTTACAGATAATCTATGCACAGGTTTTGGCTCATCTTGAACGAGAAAGGCACCGGAACACCAAGATCATTCTACCTAAGAGGAAATTGTGGTAGTATTAAGTACATTATTTACTGAATCTCCATTTGGGCTTGCTACCCAGACTGATAGGGCACGACGTAAACACGAATGCTACGAATCTTCGATGGGATTACTACCCAAATATATAAAATACCCGTTGCATCGATACACACTCGCCCATGTTAGAAGTGATTACTTTATTCTCAAAGTCGATAGTAATGGCTCCAGCGTTGATCATTTGCTGGATCTGCTTTTTAAGCTCACAGCAGCCTCTGGTGGGGTGGTGGACATACTGGTGGTAAAGGCAGTATCTTGGGTCGTCAAGCTTGTGTACTTCTTCTGGCCACTTGGGATCGGACACCTGGAGTGCGTTACTCTTTGTTAGAAAGTCAAAAATATCAACGACTTGATCATCTTTGAAGGAGTAGGCCTCCTTCGACCTTGGTGGCACAGTCTGTTTCTGCTTGGAGGATGTCTGTGCTACAGATACGTTGATAGTAAGGTCTTGTTTCCCTCTGCTATTATTGCGGCCACCAGCAAGGTTTTGGGAGCTTCTTTCGTGATCCCCAGAACTGGGAAGCTGGATCCCAAGCAGGTGGATATCCTTGGCATTTTTTTGGGCAAGGTCTACAATTGAAACGAATGCAGACTAGTCTGTATGCTATGCAGTATCGATACAGAGCTTGATCGCTGGATGTAGATTGCGTCTGCAGGTGTCCATAACAATAGACTCTGGGTCCCAAGAGGGATCTTTTGTAAGCCCTCTGGATTTTTATGGTTAATTTTTATTTGATTTGATTTATTATAGTTATTAATAGATATTTCTCCACTATTATTTATGATCATAATATATACTTTATCACAGCTTTTCTTTTTGGAGTACAAGATATGCCAATCTCTAGAAATGTCATTAATGTGTTTTGACCTAGACAAGTTTATCTTTATTTTGATATATCATGTACCACTCAAACATGCTCCTTTGTATTCTATTTTCGTCGCACCACTTTTCAGTCAAATTACGCCAACTTGCTATCTACCGTAAAACTTGTCATACTTTCTAATTTAATTTCGAGACTCAACATCGGTCCAACCCATTCGACGTAATACATAGTTTTGACCTATTTTGAGCCTACTACATACATGCCAATGGTGTTCCACTCAATCAAATTCTCATGTGCTACTTTTATTCAAATGACACACAAGACCCATTAAATAGACTTTTGGGTCCTATTTCAATTTGAATAATTGTACCAACCCAAACCTAGTCCAACAAGCTTTGGTAGAGCCCACTCTAGGTTGCCTTAACTTATTAGGAGGGTTTTAGATTGTATTTATTCAATAAATTCTCTGCCAAGTTGGATTCAAATCCATATTCAAATATCCAAAGATACACTTTCCTATTTTAGAAATTCCCTCAATCTTTTGGATGCTTCTTTGCATATCTTACAAGTTGGACCCAACCCTAGATCAACCAACTTAGTAGAACCTATCCTAGGTTGCCATAACTTAATAAACCTATATTTTATTAATTTTTATTAATTAAATAGTAGCCATCATTGATGGAAAGTATCCTATTTACCATCCAGTATTACTCATCCATATTAGGGAACCCATTTATTCTTTGGAGATACATTCATTTTATCTTTTGATTGGATTACCAAAACTTAAACAAACCTCCTGAAACCAATTCTTATCCATCCCAACTCATAATATCCCAAACCTTTATACATTTATCACCATAAAGTGGCCGCCCTAGCCCCAGTTATGGCTTCCGACAGCATATTGTAGCATAATAATAGTTTCGACCCCTTCCCGACCTCCTATGAAGCTCCACGATAGTTTATTACAAAACTAACTTGACCCTCTACCATCCTATCAATGCCCACATGTTCACAACCTCTTTTAGTACACCAAAACAACCCTAGAAGTTAGCTAATTTCAGCAGCACAATTCTGTACGAACCAACAAGTTGGTCATCTTCTTCGATGTATTTCATCTACTTATTCTCATTTGTTAGCCATGAAACTAAAACTAGTCAGTAGCCCTGTGTGTCTACTTTGATTTTCAATTGCTAACTCATATGTTTCCACTCGGTTTGTCCATGGTGTCTGTTGTACTAAAATTGGTCTAGGAAGAACCAGTTTCATACGAGAGTTTCTGACGACTTGCAAACCCTTTCGACATTAAACAACTCATTAGTAACGATCATAACACCCTCCTCTATCATCCCTTAATGTCTGTTATTCATATTTGCAAGTTATTCATGTGTTTGTGCTATCTTTTTTATGATGCTAATTTTTTGGACACTAAGAAGACACCGAAACTTGGCTATTTGATATGTAGACTTCGTGTAACTTTTCTATGATTTTTGTCAAGTAATTTTTGATAAAAAATTATGTTTTCTCTGATTAGTTCTAATTTTCCAGAATATTAGACTTCCATATTTTTTTCATGTCGTTTGATTTCAATTGGTTCAACATGTGGCATAATTGTGCAATAGTTGAATATGTTATTTTAATGCTAGTTTTTCTTCAAATAAATATATTTAAAATATATGTCCAAAAATTATTTACATATTTTTCCAAAAATATAATGATATATTTTGTGATATAAAAATAATATTTTTATATGTTAATTTAGTACCATATATGGTAGATTTGGTTACCTGTATTATTAAGATCCAGTTGACTAGTTTATGACTAGATTGAGTCTATATATGATAAGTATATGTATATATAATGGTTGTATTAATTTTAGTTATTTTCAAGAATTATGTCAATATTTATTTATTTCATAATTTAAAGTAACTATTTTTTCTATTATATAATATTATTTTGTGATAATAACATAAAGGTATATGACTATATTTAGATAGATACTAGTTTAGTAGATTATGCCTAAGTAGGAGCTAACATAAAGTTGTATATATATATATATATATGGTGGTAGTGAGGACTTTGAGTTAGTATTTATCTAGTTCATGTATATTTTAGGGTTGGTGATCTTTCGGCTGTAGTTGGAGCCGGACCGTTGATTTACTCTGTTTCCGATAATCCAGGCAAGATACCTTGCCATCATTTGTTATACTTAAATATTTATGTCTGTTCTTATATTCTATTTGTAGTAGTTATAATTGTGTGCATCCAAGTTTGACTTGGGTGCGATCGAAGATGTTAACGATGACTTGGGTGTGCGAGTTGACTTAGAGTTAGTGGACTTACCGTTAGTAGTGAAGTTTATGAATGTGACTTCTAGGGCCTTGACACGTATTATTATACGTCACAATGAGTGAGGATTCATATACATGAGATGCACATTGACTGATCATTGATGCGTTGACTCATTGGATAGTTAGATTATGTCTAAATAGGATGACTTGCATTAAGGTATGGGTTGTCCGAGTCATAATTATGACTTGTGCAAGTCCATGGGCGGGAAAAACTAACAAAAGACATATGGGACTATCTTATTAGATTATGTAATCTTCGGAGGAGATTGTGGAGCCATGAGCCTTTTATTTTGCTACTCGGTTTTGAGTTTATTTGCTATCCAGTATTGGGTATCGGCTCGTGATCCGACGTCGACCTGTGATTTAATGACAACCATTATTTACTCACCCATACGTCCAAGGTGTCTTAAACAAGCATTCACATGGTACGGTTATATACTGTACTTATCCCTGACCATAGTATGGGACGATGTCTTGTCCTAGAATAGTGGACCATACCTTGTCCTTGTTTGGTTGTAGTTGTGGTTCGCTATTTCGACGATAAGATAGTGGACCGTGTGGTGGTTTAGGTTATCCATTTATATTTGTTCAGTTTAAATTATGGCATGTTTCTTTTGTATCTTGTTACATCTCTGAGGACCTAGTGATCACTCCAGGTTATTGCTAAGCGCTTATAGATAGATAGGTGGATGGTATGTTTGCGTCTTCATGATTCAGGTATTGTTTATGGTATTATTTTATCATTCTTCCATGTTTTACATATTTCTTATCATGATATAATATGTCTATTAGCCTAGTTTTGCAAACTTATTTCATTCTCGAAGTTTACTCAAACATATATACTATTGGTGGCCAACTTTAATATATTATGTTCTTTCGTGATATTCATTCTTTACTGTTGATTGAGATTTAGTTTAGTTAGCATATGTTTACTATACTTTACAATATAGTACATCTTGGATAAGTCCATGTGGTCCGGTCACCCATATGGGAGAAACGGTTTGCTACAACTATCACCCATGTGGCTCGGTCAGCTTGTTACGTAAACCTGATTGGGCAAACATAGTTACGGAAACTTCTGAGAGCGTTTCCACGAAGTATGTGTGGTTGTAGCTGTCATCCACATGGCGTACATCAGAATTTGAAAGGATTTTTCTACTATAGTAGGAGAGCTCAGTTGCTTAGAAAGCGTCAGAAGGCTCCTCGGGGCACAACCGCATGATAGGAGCTCCTGAAGACTTCTTTGGGAGACTGCTGCGTGGCATGCATGAAAACTTTCACATGGTGAGTCTAATTGCATGGAGGTGGAAGGGTTGTACACGTGGTACTGAACCACGTGTTTACTAGTAGGAGACAATAATTGGGGTGTTGTAGGTACTATCGCCTGTAGTATGCAAAGAGTACGAGACACTCAGAGCATTTATTCTGCCAGAGGAAGAGCCATATTGCTGGTTGCTATCATTTAGCCGCATAGAGAAAGAGCTATGTAGTAGGTTACCCTCTCTTTAGAACGTTGATAATTTGTCACGTGACTTTAGGACTTAGTAACTTTTCATGCTTCTACAGGAACAACGAGATCCTTTGTGAGCTAGTGTCATGCCCCAGCATCGAAATACGAATACAGACATGGCCAGCTACCCTGTATAAGGTACGAAGATGTCATACAACAATCACGGCTATTGCTAGACTTGGGGGTACATACTATAATCAGGTCACCTAGGGCCTCATGGTTCAACTATGTCTCAATCATTCAAGCAAGAATTAACAATTAATGAGCATATAAGATAAAGCAGTAAGATGTCCCCAATGCTTCATCAAAATGGTCATAAGAACTAGCTGTACAAGATACCATCTAACACAAGGAGTCAACAGTACATAACCATAGTCAGCTGCAGTCTGATTTAGTTACAATTATATAAAAGGAAACTAATGTCCAGAACAACTGGCTAAACGGGTGCCGACAGCTAAACGTCTACAAAATTGAAGATATCAGAGTGGTGGATAAGAAACCCACTCGAGTTCTCCTACGGCCATGCTTCTAGTATGCACTATCTTCAGGAAAGAAAGCTGGATCATCAGGTGCTACTACGAGATCTAGCCAAACAAAACCAGCGGGGTCAGCCCTGAATAGGAAATACCACAAGGGAGCACTTATGAAGGAGATAAAACCCAAGTAATAATACAAGACCTGACCGAGAATCATAGTCTATAATTTATCTGCGAGGCAACATGACATTGTTACAACCAAACAAGGACAAAGAGTGCTGAACTGCGACGAGATAGATTACATCCTATTATTATGGTAAGGCTAAATGTCTTCTTAATCACAACTTCGATTCATAGCACATCACAGCACAATAGCCCAACCCAACAACCAAACAACAACATGGGTTGGAACATGTATCATGACAGTCCATGTTTCTTGGCTACTAACAGAAGAAAACATATCAAAAGTAAGTCAGTTTACAAGCGACCAATCAGTCATACGACTTTCTATGATTAGTCCAGGTTATCCCAATGATGCTTATATAGAAATCCTCAGATCGTGTCATACACGAGCTGGGCTAGCTGAACCATTATTAATACATAGCACATAGTATTCACCGGTCCCTCGTAAGGCCACCGTGCTGAACAGATCAGTAGCAGTTCCAGTCCTCCAATAGGGAGGTACTGGCTCGACATATATAATCAGATACTGTATTCTGCTAGGGCGAATAAATATATAGTATCTGTGGTAACCAGCTTTGCACTCCCAAACAATTGTCCGACAGGGCCGGTAATACACGACCTTGAGATTTATTTCACTCCTAATGCTTCTGTCCACTTGAGCTTCCTAGATTAATCCTACTTTTGTTTGGAATTACAAGCCGTGGTCATATGATCATCCTTCTAGATGTCTTACCTATAGGACCATTGAGCACCTCTATGGGTGAATAGAGTATGTGTGCAGCAGAATAAATATCACAATTTTAAACTATTTAATTTGGATAATCAAAAATAAGTAAGAGCAGATGAATATCAATATATGAATTGCAGTAAACGTAAAGAGTTAAGAAGAATCAAACTCAGTGACACATTGATATATACTGGTATCCCTTGTGGAGGACTAGTCCAGTCTCGAATACTCTTACTCGATGTTAATCCACTATGGCGTAAGGTTTAACTGAGTACTTGAAACACTTATAACACTGTACTTGGGAACAAGTGTACGACCAACTTCAGCAACACCGTGCTTGGCGACGAGTGCATGATTGACTTCTGAAGGCATTTGAAAATGAGAACTTTTTCTGAGATAGCCTCCGATACAACTCTTTAAACCAAACTCTAGACTGAACTGAAATTGATACTAGCTTGGCTAAGATTAGTATAGTTTAAATATGAAAGTGTATAGCTCGTAGAAAACACTTAAGGAATAAAGAGGAGAAAGTGAACGAGATATTTGAAATGTGAAATTTCTTCTCTATTTATAGTATTTTTATGAACCGAATTCGGGCAGAGTTCGGATGCAGAAATCTCGCATTCGAACGTTGGATACAGATATTCAAAAAGATCAAAAAAACTTGACCTAACTGAACTTTGGCCAAGTTCTATCAGGGTTTAGACATAACAAATTTGGGCCACTTTGATGGGTTTTGGGCTATTTTGTTTATGGATTTTGGATAAGAGTTTTGGTGGATAAGAAAGCTGTATTTTTTGGAACAAAATAGCTAAACCAAAACCAATTCGATCAATCTTACATATTTTCTATACTTAAATAAAGGTAAAAATACAGAAATAAATGTAAAAAATAAGAGCATTTTGATGATTCTTTCTCTTGACATTTGAGCAGACTTGAAGACGTCTTTTTCCTTGACGACAGTTGTCCAATGATAAACAGATATGGAAATTTGAATACCTTTTGGAGGCTTTGCCCCCGAACCCCCACTGGGGGGTGCTGCCCTCTCGACTCCTGTCCGCTGACAGGGCGGCAAAACCTCTGAGTGCGAGACCTCGGATAGGTCGTTAGACAGTTTAGAGAAATCTATTTGTATAACGTTGTCTTTGGCCAATTATTAATTCTTTATTACATGTCCTATTTTGATCATGCGTATTGTTGTCTGTAAGTACATGTTAGGCGAACAAAGCAATATAGCAATATGATAATTTTAATGAATAATAAAAAAAATGCTAAGTTTAGGTAGCAACATGAAAGTCATTACATGAACATTAGTGACATCATTATGTTAAACTTAATCAATTAGCCATATCAAAAAATATGATACAATCAATGGACTAATAGTACCTTGGCACGAGTACCCTAAGTATGGATCCACAATGGCTCATAAAGTCCCAGTTCTAGATACATCCTCAGTTTAATGCATCAATCCATCAATCATCATACTACGCTGACCATTAACCATGATCGTGCTGGAAAAATATGATTCTACTAACATATAACTCATGGGATTGCTTAGCACATAGATTAGAACCTCAGCGTGCACATAGGATAGCACCTCGGTGGTCACATAGTTGTACCTCAGTACATGCATGTAATAGTACTAGTACAACACAGGTAATCAAGTCAGAAACATGGTTGAACACGCACATGGGCCAGTTACTTAGAATCTATTGGGTATACATTCGCATGGGTACACATAGGCACATGGATCACATAGGCGCATGGGTCGCATAGGCGCATGGGTCAGATAGGAGCAGGGCAAGAGAAATACTAAAATTGAAGTTTAGCAGAATAGGCGCATAAGGGTCCCAGGCGCATAGGTGCAGCAGGCGCATGGACAATTCGGGTCTGAACGGTAGGTCTAGGCACATAAGCATATCCAGTGCATAAGGAAGCATGAATACATCCTGCATACGAGCAAGTAGGCGCATGGCATGGCCAGGCACAGGCCATTCTGGCGCATGACCTGGACATGTGTAGTGCATAGCCATGCACGTGTCATCTTGGCTCTTAGCAAATGGTGCAGGAACCCCAAAAAGTGCATGGCTTAGTCATAAGCATAGAAAACTGGTGCATGGCATAAAGGGCGCATGGGTTCCTGGCCAATGCGAGATAAGAACTGCACCTTCAGTCCATGTACTAGAGAAAACCTATGTGCATAGCACACAGGTCGTCAAAGGGTGGCTCTGTCTGGACTTCTTGGCGTATCGCCTTTCAACACATGGCCTCCTGGGTGCGTGAGGGTCATCGTCCCCAAACAGCAAAGTCTGCCATAGAAGTTCCGAAAACTTTCAATGGCCATACCTTGTACTTTGGGACTCGAATTTTGACGAAATAAAAGTCAAAACTACATAAAATCAAATTCTCTACCACATGAAATAACTATTTTTCCATAATAAGCACTTTTAAGATATAATTTCCACCAAAACCATAACTTTAAAACTCATATCTATACTAAACTAGTCATTAAATTCGAAAACTCCAAGAACTAAACAAGTAGATAAATAGGCTAATAAAATGTAAGAAATCAGGGAAAATAAAAATGACAAGTATTCTCTCCATTTAGTGTAAAGTGTGCTTGCCTAGGTAGGTTTGTATGAGGAAATGGAATGAGTGTGAATGAGGAGAGAGAGAGAGATATAGAGAGAGGGAGAGAGATGAAGAGAGTACTTATATGGAGGTAGGGTGGGTCCACTAAACCCTAACCCTAATCCTGACTATGCTGATCCATTCAACATGCCATGCTACATTATAAAAAATTTAATTAAATTTGTGTCATAACACGATCCAGTGATTTTATCATCGAAACAGTGAACAACACCGACAACCAGACAAGGACAAGGGGTGGCACACTATTTCACGATGAGACACTATTCCATGCCATGATCAGGTGTAAATATATGATACGTGTGCACGTATACAGATACTAGATACCATATATAGGATCAATACAGAATAAAATACGTATACCGGAAACGGGGAGTGACATCTCTTCTCTCCTTAGAAAAATTTTATCCTCAAAATTTCAACCAAGACGGGATAGAGAAATAAGGGCAAGCAAGTTACTAACCATACATACAATCTTATCAGTTAATCATGCAAGCAACTACCTATACTATAGGATGCTAATCAAGCACGAATATCAAACTACGAAGGCATAAAAAGAAATATACCTTCCGAGTTGAACAAGTGCGGATAACGAGATCTAATCTGATCTTCGTGCCTGTGTCAACTCTTCCGCTGAGTGATGGCCCCAAGTGACACAGACAAGCTTAAGAGTCCGGTTCGTAAGCACCTTCTCTCTCCGATCCAAAATAGATATGGGTAGTTCATCGTAAGTTATGTCGATACCAACGAATGGCTCAGAATGATTGATGACGTGGCTCAGATCTGGGATATATCTACGTAACTGAGATACATGAAATATATCATACACATTATGTAACGAAGGTGAAAGGGTAAGACGATAAGCAACATCGCCTACCCATACAAGAATATCAAAAGGACCAATATAATGCCGACTAAGCTTATTCCGGGATCCTAATATAATGAATCCTCGAGTAGACAAAATCTGCAGGAACACCTGGTCACTCACGCTAAATTCTAGGGGTCTTCGATGTTAATCTGCCCAATGACAATGCCGATCATGTGCAACCCGAAGTTGTTCTTTAATTAGCTTGAATATCTCCACTGTCTTTGTGATCATCTCTGGTCCCAATAATTTTTGCACACCCATATCATCCTATGCTAGAGAAGATCTGTACTTTCTTTCATATGTGCTTCAAACGAAGCCATCTGAATGCTCGCCTGATAAGTATTATTGTAAGAGAACTCTACTAAAATGAAGATGATCTTCCCAAGATCTGCCAAAATCTAAGGTGCAAGCTTGCAACATGTCTTCCAAGGATTGAATGGTTCTCTCTGACTGCTCATTTGTATGTGGATGGTAAGCTGTACTAAACCTTAATCTGGTACCCAAGCTCCGGGGCAAACTCTGTCAAATATGAGAGGCAAATCGGGTGTCCCGATTTGATACAATGCTTACTAGAATACCATGCTGCCTCACTATCTGCTTTATATACATATCAGTTAACTGCTCAGTAGACTGTCCTACTCTAAAAGGAAGAATGTGAGCTACCTTCGTGAGCCGATCTACTATCACCTAGATTGTATTTTTACTAGTCGAAGATCTAGGTAAACCAATCACAAAATCTATCATAATGTGCTCCCATTTCCACTCATGAACATGAAGTGGCTGCAGTAACCGTGCTGGCTAAATTGCTCTGCATTCATCTGCTGACATACCAAACAACAGGAAAAAAATCTCGCTATATTCCTCTTCATGCCATTTTACCAAAAGTATTGCTTTATATCTTGATACATCTTCATTCTTTCGGGATGTATGGAATAGGGAAAGCTTGAGCCTCTGCCATAACTTCTTGTTATAGGTCCCCACTCGGTACACAAATACGATTAACAAATCTAAGTATCCCATCCTCATGAATTACCAACTTCTTCCTGGGACCCGACTCACATTTCGATCAAAGCTTCTAGATCTGGGGTCCTCTGCCTGAGCTACTCTGATCCTCTCCACTAAAGTAGATTGAATCTACAAACTAGCTATGACTCCAATATCTTGAGGTAGAATTACTTCAATTCTCATTTCCTTAAGATCTTTCGAAATATTCCTCTACGATGTCAGGTCGAATGAACTACCCCTTATACTCAAGGCATCTGCTACCATATTCGCCTTACCTAGATGATACTGTAGATCCACATCAAAATCCTTCAACAATTCGAGCCATCTTCTTTGCTGTATTTCAGGTCCTTCTAGGTGAATACATACTTCAAGCTCTTATGATCAGTGTAAATCTCTACTCGATCCCCATACAAATAGTGCATCCATAATTTAAGTGCAAATACTACTGTGGCTAACTCCAAATCGTGGGTCGGGTAGTTCTTCTCGTGATCTCGAAGCTGTCGAGATTCATATGCTATCACCTTTCCATGTTGTATCAATACACACCCGGATCCTTTCCTGGATGCATCACAATATACTGTAAATCCTCCCGATACTACGAGAAGTGTCCAAATCGGCATTGAAATCAATCTCTTTTTAGTTCTTCAAATGATGCCTGATAATCTGCTGACCAAACAAACTCTACATACTGCAAAGAACTTGCCTAGTTAAACTCATAACCATGCTTATTTCGTAACCTATGAATGAATTCCTTTCCAAATAAGCTTGTACAACTTAGATAAGATTCATTTAGACACGAGTTGTGCTAGAAGGGATTGAAATAGATAGGTTATATCCATCTAGGAGAGAAAAAATGGGGTGTGTGAGAGAATGCCCTATCTATGAACCATAAGATGTCCTTTTATGCCTACTTTCATCTTTTAATTTTGAGGGTGAAATTCTTCTAAGTGGGATAGGATTGTGTAAACCCCTAAAATTTTGAGGATTATCTAGTATTTTAAATTAATGTAGTTATACAATATTTTCACTATTTAAATAAAACTTGAATTAAATTTAGAATTTTTTTATATTGCAAGTGGCAAAGATTGCTATATTATAAGTACAACTAAGCAATGGTACCTAAATATGTTGTACTAAAATACTTTGGAGAATGTTTTTGAATTTAGAAAATTTTTACGAATTTTATTGATTTTATTTTTGTTGATAATTGAAATATTTCTTAAAGGAAATAGATAGCTTGTCGTTAGCTTGCGAGTTTACTACTAGCTCATATAGCAAGTAAACACTATATGAGGTAAAGAATTAGTTATTTAGTTATCCAAAGATATTTTTGATTTTATAGAATTATAAGGATTTTATTTAAGTTTGTATATGAGTATATATAAATACTTATATATATTTATATATAGTAATAATAATAGTAAAAATAATAATAAATCCTTGACTTACTGTTCGGGTGAACAGTAACCCAAGGAACCCGACCAGTGAGCCCTCTACGTACAGTGGAAAGTGGAGATTTGGTGCAACTAAATCTTAAAATGAAAATTTTGTTTAATCCTTTGAAACCCCATCCCGTATGATTCGCCCCCAAAACCCTAGGATTCCTAAACAGGGTCGGGTAAGAAATTCGACCAAAAATAGGTTTTTATCCCCAATGTATATATATACGAGCGGAAGGAGGTTCTTCAAAAATTCTCTATCAAATCACATCCCCGACCCCAACCTTCGACTCCAGAACGACGCCAACACCCCCGTGCCCCGCCTAGACCGCCTGCAAGCCGTCGTCGGCCGCCGAGTTGCTGGAGTTCTTCATATTTTCGACCACAAACAGAGAACTCTCTATTTTCGAAGGCATCCAGGTACCCTAATTTGACTCAAATTTCTCTACAACTACCCGATAATTTTTGACCCATCAACTCCTACGTATAGGCAACATGACCATCTAATTAACCCTTCAAATAGATTTGATTAGCGCTATCTAGATTCCTCTGAAAGTCGAGGTGAACTTCGACGAAAAACTGTCACAAACAGGACAAAAATTCGAACCCTAATTGGAAGGCCAATATTTGTCAACCTATTAATAGTTTACCTAATCTAACTTCGAACAGTGAAAACCAACCTATACGGGATCAAAACGCTTTTTTTAGATTTATTTTTCAGTTATTATACAGGAAGTTATTTGTCATTGAAAATCAAGAAAGACTGCTTTAAGACTGTGAATTTTTTGTTAAAAAACTTCCCGATATGGCGTGCGCTCCGATAAACCGGGCGACATGGTCGCAATCCATAAGCATCGAAATGCGCATATGGATGTTGTTGACGTGTGAGATTCGATGGAACTCAATTTTGCTGTGCGTGCAAATCGAAGCGTATCCGTCGAGATACCCCGTATCGGCCACTTTGCAAACTAGCCCATAACTTCGTGCACGTTCGTCATCTCAGGACGAAACTTACGCCAATAGGACCGTATCATTTTTTAGTCATGTTTGCCATGTTTGGTCCGATTCTGAAAAGGTCGACCGAAATACCTTTTTGGCGGGCCCGCGACCCGATCCAACAAGCAAAATTATGCACGGCCCACCGAAATCCAACTTTGGACATACGGTTGGGTTCATTTCATCAAATCAGACTCGTTGACATATAGTTTGATGACTTTAGGGACCGTGGGTACTAGCACGCTTTTCAGTACAAAACGGGTCCAACGACATATATCGTTTTGTCCTGAAATTACGATTTTGCCCTGTATCCAGAATTGGACTTTTGGGCAGGCATTTCAAGACATATATTTTATACCAAAAACATTCATGATATTTATTTCAGCATCCGAGGACATTAGCAGGACGTAACTTTTTCTGCTCTCTACTTCTTGACGATTCGAGTTATTGGACATTGCCTTTTCTGCACACTACGTCCAAGAAAGATACCTTGCTATATTACTATTCAGTATATTTATTTTTATCATTTATTTATTCGGCTTCATATTTGTTTTACTTGTCATTTATCATAAACTACGCGTCCAAGTTATACTTGGGTGCAAGCGACTGTGTTAGTCATTTTCGTGTCTTTGTTTTATTTAATGCATATTGACTTAGTTTTAGCTGACTACCTTATGGTTGTGGGATATCATTATATCTCTTTGATTATGTTGCATGTGTCCCATAAATTGAGAGTCTCGTATATGTCATGATCTCGCGTATATTCGAGTTACCATCGATACATATACGACATATGATGGTTAGAACATAACTGTTAGGTGTTAGAGACTCATACAGTTACAAACTGGCCAAGTCATGAATACAACTTGGTTAGTGACATTCGGAAGAGAGAAGACAGTAAGATGTATGGGCTACTAAACTCCAAAAACTGTAGTAACTGCGTACTGCGATAGTCATGTTGCGACGGTCTCTAGCCTCGAGCTATGTGGACTGATGGGTCACGTGGGCCGCTAGCCTCGAGTTATGTCGGCAGATAACATTGGTAATTGATGTGTGTGTATTGTGAGTCGTGAGCTAGTCATGGGGGAGTCAGCCCATATCTGCCCATACATCGAGTTGTCCTCTAAATTGCATGTAGATGGTTTGGGATACCCTTTGCATATCTATTACCATATCATTCCTTGCATATTTATCTATTTATTACTACAGTTTATATAGCATGTTCGTCCTGTATCTTGTTATGTACCACTGAGGACCTGGTGATCTCTCCAGGCTTAGACGATCAGAACTTTTCCGAGGAGTACAGTTCTACCCTCGATTTTCCTTCACAGATGATGAGGTGTCGCCTTCCGAGTTATAGTTCTTTAGTCATGCTCTGAGACTTGTAGTGGACATCTTTCTTCTAGTTCTTTTATTTCTATTTGAGGAGGTCAGACTCCAGTTATCTGAGATTTTATCGTAGCTGTTTGGTAGTGGATATGTCTCCACCCGGCTACAACTTTGACTCTTTATTTATATTCTATATGGACTTTTGCTATACTTGTGTTCCGTGGATTTGATATAGTTATTCTGTGATGTGGCCTGTGATTATTGTTTCTTACAGCTTATGTATACGTACGAGAATTCTATATATTGGAGTATTCTTTATGTGTATGCAGTTGGCATGTCTACGTACTTAGTCCTAAGTATTTTGGGACTGGGGCGTTACAGATTGTAACTACCACTTTTCTGAAGAGAGATATTTTTGTCATTTTTATATTATTTAAAATTTGTGAATAATTGTTATAATTATATATTATTGATTGGTGAACTAGCCTATTTATTAGACTTGGTGTTACTGGACCCAATTAGACTTGACTTGACCCATTAGTTCAAATTAACTAGAGTAGTCATGATTAGACTAGTAAAGTAGTCATTTCTTTATTTAAATGAAGAGAATATTCTCTATTGGTTGTAGAGATTCCATTCATGATATGGAGAGGGACTTTTACGTCTTATTATCTATTCCTAATCCTAACCATAACCCTAATATGAGTCTATATAAACCTTTCTATTCATTAATAGCCTCCTTTTTGCTTTCCTAATTTTATCCCAAATTGGAAGCAAACCCTAATCCACACATTTCTAAATCTCATCCCTTTCATCTTCCTTCCAATAGAGAGCTAGGAGCATAAGAGAAAGCTTGAAGAGGAGTGAAGAAAGGAGGGTGTGTCCGATTCAAGCCTTCTTGTGTCCAATTAAGAGTTCTCCAAAGGAGGGACACACAAGTTGGGTAATTCTCTGTTCTTCACCAAGTTTATGGTTGGGAACACCCATTGAACCCATATGAACCTTTCCATCGGTGGATTTGACTTCATAATGATAGACGTAAGCATTAGAAGCTTTCAATTAGGCAGATATAGGTTTTTATCATGAGTAGTGTTGATTTCTATGCTCAATTTGTATTTATTACGAATTTGGATCACCAAGTGTTTGACACTTGTTTCCAAAGAGAATTTTGGTGTCCATTTGGGTTGTGCTTCTGTAATTGTGTCCACAATTGGATATGAATTGATCGTGTCATGGTACGCCATGATACACATGGTTAGAATTGGGAATTTTGTGTAATTATGTCTCTTATGTGTCAATTTCATATATAATTCCATATATTTATTTCATATGTGTCCACGTGTCCAAATTGTGATGTCGAAACTTCGTGTCATGATACATTAGGATACATTTGTCCAATTTTGATAAAATCCTATATAAATGTGTTTCAATGCTTCAAATAGTGTTCTAACACTATGTGTCACATTTACATATGAATTTAGAATGGAGGAAGTGCATTCATGTATGTGTATCCATATAAGGACAGATGTGTGTGTATCCATATAAGTATAGATGTGTGTGTACCTATATATGTATGAAAATAGTCATGTGTAATGTGTATATATCTATAGAGAGGTGTGAGCATATTTATTGTGGATAGATAAGCATATGCGCATACGTGTGTGTGGAGTGTAGCTATAGCAGTTATGTGAGAGGTAGAAATTAGCTGACATGAGGAAGGGAACCAGCAACATTGTTGCCTTGTACAACAGCAAATTTGTACAGTTTAGTAGATGCAATAGTAAAGGGGAAAATGGTGTTTTGCTGCACTTGTACAACTGCTGTACTGCTGTTTGTTACAACAGCAATAGCTATTAGGAGCATAGATAATAGCAGCAACGTAATTGGAATATGAAATGCTAGGCAATGAGGGAGCAGTAGCAGTAGCAGTAGGAATTAGTAGCAGCAGTTGCTGTTGGCTTTGCTAACAGCAACTAGGCAGCAGCTGCATTGGAGGCTTGTAACAGCAACTTGGCAAGGGGTTCAATTAAGGAGCAACAACAGTAGGATCAAGAAGGGCACTAACAACAGGTTTTGGTGAGGGTATAACAGTAGCTGCACTGAGGTACAGCAATTTGGGCAGCTAGAAGCAACATGGCAAGCTGCAGCAGCAACAAAGCAACACTAGCAGCAGTATACTATTAGCTGTTAACATATAACAGCAGCAACACCAGATGGATAAGGACTACAGTATTAGGGACTACAGTATGAGGAGGAGAAGCAGCGGTAAAGCAAAGTGTAGGGTGTTAGTAGTAGAGGCAAGAAGGGTAGTAAGGAAATGAGTAGTAGCAAACAACAATAGCAGTGAAAGTAGAAGCAGTGGCAGCAATAAGGGTAAACAGGACAGCAGGGCATGTGTGCGTAGGTAATGTAAGGATTTGGGGAAAACATGTGTGTGTGTGTCATTGAGTGTGGGAATATAGGTATATGGTAAGTGTCATGTATGGAAGGGTATCACATATGTGTATGAGTAGGATGTGGAATGGTATATTGGTACAAGGGGTATAGAGGTATATTAATATAGTTATCTATATGTGTAGTGATAACATGCGCATACATGGATATATCTATATATAAATACGTATGTTTGTGTGTGTGTATAAATAAAGATAGGCTAGATACTTATAGCTCTACATAGGCATAATGGCTTACAAATATAGATACATGAGGCTAGTTTTATATATATAGATATGTGTATATGAGTATGGGCTTAGATATCCTAGTATGATAATTACATTGGCAAATGTTATGTATAGTGGAATAACTATATGATTATAGAAAGGGGGCACATCTACGCATATATGTATCAAGAATCAAAGTAGACTTAATGTGTAAATGATTAAGGATATGTGTATAAATATAGGTAAGCCACAAGATATGGTAAGAGTAATAGGCATAGGGTAAGTGTTGGATTTAGGTAAGGATAAATGGCTAAGGTATTTCTAGATGAAGGATAACTACATATATATGAGCTAGATACGTATTGATATTTAGTAATTTTAGCTAGTATGACTAATACCTTCAAGGTATGGACCTAGAAACCTAGGTATGACCCTGAAATGACTAGTTTGACTCTAAAAGTAGAGTATTAACCTAGTTTGACCATAGAAGCAAGGTATTGACCTAATTTGACTTCCAAGACTGTCAGTACCACTTTTTAGCCTAGAGAATATTTTGGTCATTTAAGAATTTATTTGAATTTAATAGAATTTATTTGAATTAATATTATTTAAATAATTGCTAAGTGTCATGTTAGCCCTTAACCTAGTTTTGACTTAATCTAGGGGTTAGTCATTAAATTAGAGGCTAAGTTAGAAGACATTAACTTTATGGCTAAGTTAGAAATATCTAGATATTTAGTTGGTTAAGATATTTTAGCTTGAGGGTTGAATATACATATGGGCCTTTACTAAGGCACTTAGAATTCTACCTAAGGGAGAGCCCATAACCTAACCTAATAAAGCAACCCTAACCCTAATTCTATGTGGCCGGCCAAAAGAGGCACACCCCCCATATAATGCCTCTTCATCAATGCTTGCCTCTTCTCATTTTACATCAAGCCTAGTTTAGTGTTCTTTCCAAAATCCTTCACCATTTAGCCAAATTACCTCCAAATTGAGCCTAGTCTCTTGTATTGGAATCCCTTGCTGTTGAAGAGGGTGTTGGAGGCTAGCTAGCAAAGTTTTGGAGCTCACTTGGCCATAAAACTTGGAGGAGGACACCATTCTTTAGAGCTATTCATTGAGATTTGCTCTCAATAGGTAAATCACATCAAACCCTTTTAAATCTCTGATTTCTTTCCACAGTTGCATCCATCTAGGTGTTCCTTAGCTGTAGAGTGAGTTTGGTAGGAATTGGTATTAATTTGATGTGCGTATCGGACACGTATCAGTGTCCTATAGCTTTGGTTTGATGAAATACCTCAATGAACATTTTTCTCTTATTTTCTGTAAGTGATTACATGATTTTGTAGCCCTAGGTGTGCTGATCACAGATCCATGTCACTGAGCACATTTTTGTGCTGTGTCCGTGTCCAAAATGGACACGAACACGCCCCGCACGCGCCATGTGCAGTATCCTGCTGCTCGAGGCTTGCAGCGAACACGACACGAATCGAGGAGTGTAACGCCCCAGAACCAGAATACTGGAGAGCGGGGGCATATATAGCCAGCTATGTACAATAAAATGGGATCCATCTCATTATACGGTCACGGTTGTCTAGATACGTGAGAGTTTAACTACAAGCCATCAGTCTCCTATGGTCATGAACAAGCCTATTATCTCAATCTCAAGCAAGTAATAACAGTTACAAGATGTCAGAACATCAAATATGCAATAGTAAGGTGTCCCATACATTACATATTTGGATGATCATGAAGCTAGTCGTACAAAATATCAAGACTAGCAAGAGCTTCAGTCATACATAATCAACCCTAGGATTTGTCAATCATGTTACAGCCAGTAGGCAGACAATAAATAAAGGTACAATCGAGCTAACACATGCTCGCTGGCTAAACGCCTCAAAAGAATAATTTTATAATAGAGTGGGAGAACAAAATAAACCCACTCGTTGCCAGGATTCCTTCTAGTGGTCACCATCTGGCTGGAAGGTCGGTAGATCCTCTGGAGCTGCTCCGATATCTGGCCATACAAAACCCGCTGGATCAGACCCCAGAAAGAGCAAGTACCACAAAGGAGGCTTCACTTAGGAACTAAAACCAGCATATCATAAATGAATAATAAAGATACTTATAAAGATACTGATAATAACAGAGATAAAAATAATAAATTGAGTATGAGGAAACCATTTAAGTAGCCAGATTGCAACCCTTAAACCAAACAAGGACCGGGGTTGCAACCCTTCACCTGACTAGGAACCCGTCTCAAATGCTGCTGGTAAAGTAACAAGATAATAACGAAGAGAGGACACAGAACTGTTCCGGGAGCCAGGTTACAACCCTTAAACCAAACAAGGACCGGGGTTGTAACCCTTCGCCTGAACAGAAATGGACCCCTGATCTTTATTGTTAAGGCAAGTATAAATAATCATGCTATTGAAGTAAGGTAAAACATGACGAGCATGACATGGGGTGCAATAAGACAATAAATGAAGAGAGGACACAGAACTGTTCCGGAAGCCAGGTTACAACCCTTAAACCAAATAAGGACCGGGGTTGTAACCCTTCGCCTGAACAGAACTGGCCCCCTGATCATTATTGTTAAGGAAAGCATAAGTAATCATGTCATATCATAATCTTGTACAGGATCAGGACGAGACGAAGCTATACTAGACCCCATCCAAATCAATCACGGCCAAGCAAAGAGTACGGCTTGATACTTTAACTAACTAGGGTTATCACAGGCCTAGTTACTAGCAAGATGAAATAGAATTATTCCAACAGCCACAAGCCCTGCAGACCATCCAGGTTATCCAGACGCAATTAGGGGATTGAATCCATGTGGATACATCGTCCAAGAAATGCATGTACCCTTAAGTAGCTTGGTGGGTGCAACACATGACAGTGTGCTGGAAATGTGCCCTACTCGACGGTAGGCTACAAATCCCAAGATAGGGCGTCCAGATAACAGGATTGCCTGTAGCTGGAAAATCTCACTATGACTACTGGATTTTCTAGTTATTAGCCTTAGTCAATTTTAGTAGGTACCCCTGACCGTGGTACTCAGGGGTCCCCGTCCTAGAGATGATTCAAGACAATACTGGTATATCTGCATAAACACAATCGTCCACGGTGTCCAAACCATTTATTCTTGTCATGTCATTTTTGCCGTCGTAACAACTTTCAATAGTTCCCATCATGCTTGCTTGTTATGTCATGTCATGTCATGTTTACTTCATACCATGCCGTGTCCAATTATCATTCCAAACATACTAAATAAATTCATGATTATCAAGTTCCTGACAAAAAGCGTAAGGATATAAAAGGGTAATGGGGTACGCCTTAGGGACTCAAAGTCTCTACGCGTGAACCTCATACGCTAGGCCAAGGGGCCTCAAGCGTAAAGTGGCTTACGCTAGCAAGACCAAGATGAGATAGCTCTACGCGAGCAAGGGTGCCTGCGGGTGGAGTTTTACGAGAGCCAGGGCTTTATGCTAGCAAGCCATAGGCAAGCGAGGCTCTACGTGAGTAAAACTCTATGCGAGGAAACACTCGAGCAAGACTCTACGCACGCGAGGGTCTGTCTGAGCCAGAGTCTACGCGAGCACGGTTCTACGCGAGCACAATTTTACGCAAGCGGGAGGGCCCCGAGCGTAAAGTTTGAATGAACTCGGCGTAGAACGGAGTACGCTGGCACGCAAATACGTGTGCATAAAAGGCTGAATAATACGCTGTCACGTAAAACGTGGGCATAAAGGCTGAATAATACGCTAACACGTTAGAACACGTGCGTAAAACTTCATCTTCTCCCCATGGCCAAGACAAGTAGGCGTAAAAGCTTACGAACTCAAGCAAGCCCCATCTCGGTCAAGTCTCGATGAAATCCAATCATTCCAGAGCCAAACATGTGTAAAATCGAAATTCCTACTACATGGAACTCTCCATTTCGAAAACAACTAAGCTTTAGAAGATCAAAACCATAAAGATCAAAAATGCTAAAACTTAGATCTACATGAAATGAGCCATGGAATTCGAAAATGCTAAATACTAAAGTGAGTTAGAATCTCATGAGGAAGACAATGGAACAACAAAATCTAAGTTCCTCCATAAAGCAAGTTGTACTTGCCTAAGCCTCTCTCTCTCTCTCGTAGGTGGAGAGTAATGGTGAAGAAGGAGAAGTAAATGAAGATAGAGAAGGAGTGGGCGGCTAATAAGGGAAAGAGTGGGGGTAGGTGGAAGTTTGGTCCACATGAAGAAAACCAATCCAAACCGAACCAAGCCAACCAAGCCGAACCAAGCAAGAGAAATACCAAGATAAACCATGCCAGAAAACATGCAATATACGTATACGTATACTAAAATACGTAATATGAACCACGATCGTTACAAGGAGGGATAAAACTTGGTGGACACGTAGGGACAATGTCTGCGAATGTGTCCCCCAAGTCTTGTGGCTTCTCGTGTCGTGTCGGACACGAAAATGTGAGTGCACGTGTTTTGAACTATGTCTATGCGTATATATATTCGCGACTGATATGCATGTCATATCGCATGAATACGTGACGTGGACACCTCGTGTCGTATCGATTGGAAAGCCCTACATGTGGGCTACATGTGGACATGAGCACGAGATGTGTCGTGGCTCGTGTCGTGTCCACAAGCCCCTGACACGCTCGCACGAGGCAGTGTCAGGGCAGTTTCTGCTGTGTGTGTTAAATTGTGTTTCAACACCTCGTGTCCAGTTTTGTAGATACGAGATGAAGCCCTATGTTGCACACACTAATTTGACATTTCTTTGGGTTTTCACTGTAGGAGCGTAAAAAGTGCTTAATGGACTAAGTCAAAGAAGCTGAGAACTTTATGCAATTCAAACTGAGTCAAACTCAGACTCTACGCAAGCTACTCTCTACGTAAGCTATCCTCTACGCGAGAAACTTTTACGCGAGAGTTATCCTCCAACTTTACGTCGGGGACAGGCTGTCAGACTGTATTTATTGTGCGTGATATTTGATCTGACAACAGGATTTTCGGACAAGAACAGTGCACAGAAGCCGATAGGATTTGATTTGCACTAAACCCAACGCTTGTCGTTTAGTATGCAGATGGGCTACTTTACGCTCAATAAACTGCTTCTTTTACGCACGATAGCTATTTCGAGCTTTTACGCTCAAAGCTGTTGTGTGCGTAACGTTTATTTGAGCTAATTTTAAGCTCAAGGCCATTTTTAGCCACTTTACGCTGGAAGCTTATTTTGGGCTATTTTTACGCCCAGTCTACTACCTTACGCAAAGAGTATGTTTTGGGTTATTTTTACGCCCGAACTTTCCTGGCTACATGAGAACGTGGTTTGCTTACGCGGCTTTCATGCCACACTTATCGAGGAACGTGTGTACGTGCTCTTCCCATTTTGTTGAAGTAGTGGGACACGTGTCACCATGTGTAGAGATCAAAACTCAACATGGGACACGTGTCACCATGCGTAGAGGATGATTTACATCGTGGGTGACAGTTACTCGCGTAGAGACCCAATTTTGTTGCTTTTTATGCACAAAGGATCTAGTCTATAAATAGACTTATTTTTCAACACAGAGAACATCAAGAGATCAATAGAGATACAGGAGAGGAGATTCTGAGAAAACTCATATTTTCAGATTGATATTCCCAGAAGCATTTCTTCAACTTTTTTTTAAGAACAGGAAGCAAAGCAAGAAAGCATTCGACTGTGCCATCAGTGCCGTTGCTCGATACCTTTCCGGTGACTTAGTTCTTCCGATTGTTCGTCTTCTTCAAGCAGTTTTCTTCATCATCGTCATATGGTCCAAGGAACAAAGTGATCGCTCTCAGATCAGACTTCCATAGTAATACTTTCCAGAACAATTTGTACTTTGATACTTTTTTAGTTTTATTTCAAAAGCCAATTTTTAGGCATTTTGTTAAGTAAAACAAAATGGCGAATCTGCTGGAGACGACCTTCTCTTCTGACGAGAAGGCAATTGCTCAATATGATGATGTGTCGGTCGGATCGACAAAGAAGACTCTGGTTGTGCACTTCGACCAGACTGCCTACGAAGAAATGCTCCGAACTGGGGGTAGTACTCACTGCTCCAATGTTCAAAAATTGCGGAAGGTACGAAAAGTTTGGATTCCTAAGTCCAAACCATCCTCGGATCTCCCTGTTGTCTCTGAAGGCAAAGGAATCCTTCCTACTCCTGTTGTGGAGACTCCCGTCGGTGACGAGGCAGTCTCTATTTAAGTGATACGCCCTAGGCGTAAAAACCAGTCTCCCGTCTGTGACGTGGCAGACTATCAAGTTTTACGCTCTGCGCGTAAAAATCAAGTTTTACGCTCTGTGCGTAAAAATTAAACTTTACGCCCTGTGCGTAAAAACCAATCTCCCGTCTGTGACGTGGTAGACACCCAAACTTTATGCACTGTGCGTAAAAATAGTCTCCCGTCTGTGATGTGGTAGACACTCAAACTTTATGCTCTGTGCATAAAAACCAGTCTCCCGTCTGTGACGTGGTAGACACCCAAACTTTACGCTCCACGCGTAAAGGAAAATCTCCCGTCTATGACGTGGCAGATACTCATGTTTTGCGATCTACACATAAAGGTAAATCTCCTGTCGGGGACAGAGTAGATAAAGTTCATAATGATGCCTCTGCATCTAAAATGAATTTGCCTACACGCATACAGCATAAAAACATGAATTCTATTGTTGGTAAAACTTCGGTTTTCCACCAACAACCTTCTTATACTGCTTTACGCAAGGTACCAAACCTTCAAATTACGCGTAATGCTGATGGAGTCCTTCATGCATATGGATTCCTTCATGCACAAAAATCTTAGGATTTACGCACGCAACTCCAGGCGCGTAAAAATGCTCAGTGTGGTACTGCTAATGCAGCCAGTAATCTTCTTTATACACAAGGGACTAAACGATTTTTTGTTCCAAATATAATAAGAAGACTACTCCCTCTACTCCTTCTGATTTGTACGAGTTGCTTGTACAAAAGCGTAAAGACAGAAAATCTTCTGTGACACTCCCCAAAGAAGATCACCATTGTGAGTGTCACCAGATTGTAATCAAGTGTTGCTGTTCGGCTTCTAAACGACCAGTTTTTGATCGGTTAGGCTACAATGTGCCTCAACAATCAGTTGATGATCAAGAACAGGAGTTGTCATATGCCTCAGTTAATATGGCATCTCATACCAACAGGGGACGACATCCAAGACGCAACTCATCCCAGACTCCTGGTCAACAATATTTCAATCGACTTCTTGATAATTTCGAATGAGTATATCAAAATACTCGATTAAGAAGTCAAAGACAGTTGCAGACTTCTGACTCAGAAGCTGGGGGTACCCAGTCTTTAGAGTCCAAAACTGATAGCGTTGATTCATACTTCTACACCAATCCCTCTGTATTTTCAAGGAAGGTTAAATCTTATGCTATCGAAGACGAACCGGAGATGTCAACTGCTAATATAAAACAACGTCCCTCTACAGTTGAGCATTCGCTGAAGGACATGCTTGCTATGATGCAAAGTATGCATCAAATAATAATGACTCAGCAAACTGCTCAGCCAGCAGTGATAACTCCGGTGCAGGTAGCAGCACAAACTCAAGATAGTCAAGGAGTTGATATACCCTTGAATAATCTTAGTCAGGAGCCTGCTATCAATCAAAATTCTATATCTCCAGATCCTATCAATCCAGAAGATGTACCACCTCCGGTGGGGGTCACGGTATATCCAACAACTATTCAATCGAATGTGCTTCCTCAAACCTGTGAAGCTATTCAAGCAGTGCGTGAGCTAAAAGCACAATTTGAAGTATTGAAGCACAAGGATCAGCTCCAGAGGTTAGGAAATAAGCAACCTTATCCTCCTCATTGGAATGATGTGCCCTTTCCTCCAAAGTTTAAGCCACAATCCATGGTGTTATTTGATGCAAAGGCATCTCCTAGTCAATATATCAATTACTTTGATATTATAACTGTACATTTGCAGAAGAATGATGCCCTTCTTACTCAAGTTTTTATCGGGTGTTTGACGGGTTCAGCTTACGACTGGTATCGTAGTTTACCTGACAATTGTATTTCGTCTTTTGACGAATTTAAAGCAATATTTCTCTCCCGTTTCTATGAGGGAGGAATGGATATGAATATGTCCTCCCTAATAGAGATCAAGCAAAAAGAGAAAGAAGATACTCGGACGTTTATAGAACGCTTCCGACAGGCTACCATGAAAATGCCTCCAGGCATGCCAGATTCAGCACTGATCAATACGTGCAAGATGAATCTGCGACCATCTATTGCTGTCTTTACGGGTTCCCAATTCACAGATTGGGCCTCGTTTATCATAGCAGCAGTTTCAGCCGAGACCAATGGTAGGTTGGCTCATGAGCACGGGATGATCTTCGCTTCAGAAGACAAAGGGAAGAAAAACTCATCAAATAATAATTCTGGCAATCGTAATAGGAAAGGGAAAAAAACCTTAGTGGTTAATCTTTCAAAACCTAAAATGACGCCGAATAATCAAGAGTCTTCCATGCCAAAAGAAGAATATTCTTTCGATGACAGTGATATCCCAGGGATATTCCAATGTCTGGTAAAGAGTGGCAAACTCCAGATTCCAGAGCCGAAAAGGCCTAATGAGGTGAATCTGACCGACAATCCCAAGTATTGTATCTATCACAGATACATAAATCATCCTACCAAGGCTTGCTATGTCTTGAAGAAGAAAATCTAGGAGCTGATAAATGCCAATGCCATCGCTTTAACCAACGATGAGCATACGGTCACAACCAATATGATTTCTCTTCAATTTGGAGGTTTTCCTCCACAGCAAGTCCCAGATGGAATTGTCCCAATTCCAAAGACGACGATGAAGATTGTGAATATCCCGCCTGCCAGAGAGCAAAATGAAGGACTTTTGCCTCTTACACTAAAGAATGGTGAAATCATGTGGGTACACCCTGATTTAGTGTCTGAAATGGAGAATGAAGGTAAAACTTCAAAATCTAAGAAAGGTAAAAAAATCAAAACCTGCAACATGATTTCTCATATTTTAACCCCAGACCGTGATGATTTGGATCATTTATGGGATGGCATTCCTTTGGAGGATAGACTGAGGGGTTTGAATATATGGCCTCCATGTTTGGCTCCTCCTTCTAAACTCAAGCTTACTCATCGGCAATGGTTAGCAATGAATAGTGACTCCTTATACAGGGCACAACAGGTCTTTGCTGCTTATGAGAAAGCTCCTACAGGGATTTTTTCTTCTGTCCCGAGTATTCCTCCTACTACAGAAGTCTCTATGCCTCCTTCTCCTGTGGTTACAGAGGTTTCTGTCCCTTCTTCCTCTGTTAAACTATATATTGAAAGTCCGCTACCCATTTATTTGTATAGTCCGCAATCAGTCCATCTCATGAAAAAGATGGGCTATGACATTCAAAATACGGAAGGCTTGAATTATGATAAAGGAATGCGACTTCCTTTACAATTTCAAAGTCAGAAATCTACTCTCAGATTGGGTTTTGAGGTTCTTCATAAAAATCCTCACAAAAAAAAGACTAAGGAAAAGAAGACTAAATCTTGCAATATGGTACTTCATTCTCCTGAGTCTGAATAAGAGACCTTTGCTGGTACGAGATCTGGGAAATAGTACCACAAAGATTATGAAGGATCTTCCAAAGAAGCGGAGAACATTGTTAAAATAGTTCCAGCTCAATCATCTTCAGTTCCTGCTAAACCATCTGTAGTTGTGTCATGACCCGCACCTGCTTTTCAGACGCAAGCCCGTGAGCAAGCCAGCTACGCATCAAGCGGACTCCAGCCCGACTCGAATACGTAAACGCTGTCAAGGCTATGGTATACTACCAAATCATGGTAAGACAAAACTATATCTCAATCCACAATAAGAACAATAAACAAGAATGAACAAGTATGGATGGTGTTCTGCAGCCCACTATCATGCATGTCCGATTAGACTCCAAAAAATAACATGAGTCTATAAATTGAACCAATTAATATGAAATATTATGATGATGAAAGGAAACACGAGCTGGATGAAATGGATAAATAACATGATATTAATACCTGAATCCTGCAAGCAATATCATCACATCCAGACCCCACAAGTGTCATAATCATCCGCCATCCCGAGCTGCTAACTAACTCCACGTAATAACTAACCTGAAGAGATCATCAGGTCCTCAGGGGACATAGCAAGATACATAAAAACATGCCTATTTAGCAGTTTATCATGCAATAAAGAAAATACAAAAATAAATGGAAAAAGACCAATCAGCACGAAAACATGGCTATGCACGATTGGAAGAACCACTACGCCTAAACGAACTGCTAAAGAAGAACGAGAGAACACGATATCACCATGTCAATGGATAACCAATCGAATACTCAAACCCTCACCCCTAGTGTGGACTCGCAGGTTTGAACAACTACTAGCCCTCGTCCCTAGTGTGGACTCGCAGGCTAGCATCACCTTTGTCCCTAGTATGGACTCGCAGGTATGAACCATATACTACTAACCCTCGTCCCTGGTGTGGACTCGCAGGCTAGCATCACCCTCGTCCCTAGTGTGGACTCGCAAGTGTGAACCATATACTACTAACCCTCGTCCCTGGTGTGGACTCGCAGGCTAGCATCACCCTCGTCCCTAATGTGGACTCGCAGGTTTGGACAGATAACTACTAACCCTCGTCCCTAATATGGACTCGCAGGTTAGCTTAACTACTAACCCTCGCCCCTGATGTGGACTCGCAGGTTAGCTTCAAGATTTCAAGACAAGGAGGTAAAGCAGTTCTGATATGACTTATTCAATCCTATGACACGATGCGACTCAGTCCAAGTACAAGTGATGACACGACATGACCCAATCACGATACTCGAGAAAACCAATCTAATATGAACTACAAAGTTAACTATGAACAAGAACTATATATATACGTATATCCAATATGAACTACAAATATAAATACAAACAAGGCTATATATATACTAGCAGACACGATATACAAATCACATATAAATAATCAACTAGTAAACTGTAGAATCATATAAATATGCATGTAAGTAAACTGTAGAGGGAGACAAGATATCTTGCCTGGAGGTTGCAAGCAGATCCAACAAAAATACAATCAACTGCCAAGCCATGAAGTCCAAGTCCTCACAACTGTCTTCGAAAGCTGAAACAAACATTTGCAACATTATCAAAATAGTCAAATTAGCTAGGATTGTCGGTCCTTAAGTCTAATTCTGGACACAGGGGCAAAACGATAATTTCGAGCAAAAACGATGTCCGCCGTTGGACCCTCTTTGCACCAAAAAGCGTGCTAGAGTCATTGGTCTCTAAAGTCATCAAACTACATATCTATGGATTCGTTTTGATAATACGAACCCAACGGTATGTCCAATTGTGGATTCCGGTGGGCCGTGCACAAAATCGCCCGTTGAATCGGACCGTGGGACCCGTGAAACGGCGATCCGATCAACTGTCTTAGAATCGGACCAAACTTGGCATGCAGGACCAAAAAAATGATACGGTCCTGATGGCACAAGTTTCATCTCGATCTGACAAGCGTGCACAAAGTAATTAGAAAACTTGCAAAGGGGCCGATACGGTAAATTTTGACGGATACGTATCAAATTCGTCGCGCACACGCGACCAATTTGAATTCCGTCAAAGCCCACACGACCACGAAATCGTTACGCACCTTTCGATGCCTTCGTTTCGTGACCACGTCGCCCGGATTGGTGGGACGCATGTCGTATCGGACAATTTTATTGATTTTAAAACAGGTTTTTGACCAAGTTCACATGTGTATATTTCTCTGTACAAAGCAAAACTTTATAAACCTCCTACTGGACTTTTCTAGCCCTATATGTTGTGATTAACTCCTGTTCAGAAAGTTTGATGATTCGAATAATAGGTTGGTAGGAAATTCGACGCCAAGTTGGGTGTTTGGATTCGAAATACTGTTCAGTTTCGATAAGTTTTTCGTGGTTTCGTGATTCGATTTCTTCTCTATCACGACCCGCACCATAGAGTAAGGGCACGAGACGTGGGTACGTCCAGCCTACGCCGCAGTGTCGGCGGTAGAACGCAATCCTAGGTCACAACATCTAACAATATAATGCTAAATAGTTTATACTCCCCGAATTGGGGTGACATAGTAGAAAGTAAACTCAATCACAACTAAGAAAGAAGAAGTACGATATGATATAAAACTCAAATAAAATACAGAAGATCAGAAGAGTCTAAGTGTCTAAGATAACATCTCAGCAAACAACCAGAAATACAAGTCTCAAACTACTGAATATGAAAGAATATATACAATCCAGATCCCAATGATAGTAATAGTAAAACCTAGACTAGGGAGCCTCAGTCTCTATAGCTAATGGATCCGGCTGGAAATTCGGATCAATGGTGCCATCTAGAGCTGTCCCGTAGTAGGTATCCACATAGGCCTCCTCCTCGTCCCCTGTAATATTTTCAACAGGTCCAGTCAGGACAGGAGCGAGCACAATATATCTCAACAGATCATAGCAGGTTAGAAAATATAATCATGCAGTAAAGTAAGATACATGAACTGAAAGAAAGTACATAATATAAACAGAGAGAGAACTGTAATAGAAATATCTACTATAAGTAGAGAGCTACTAGTGATTTAGAGTACAAAGTCGACATGTGAACGGCTTGATTTGCACATGGCTATACTAAAGAGGCGTACATGGCTATTCTACTTTGGAATTGTTCACATGACTATTTATACTCCCCCGTAGCCCCAATCAATACACAAGGATCCAGCCAGGTTATGTTATGATTCCATGTAATGGCCCACAAGGGGTGATACATGGTAGGCCCATAAATGGGTGATCTAGCAATGCCCATAAATGGGTGATTCAAAGAAGAATCTGTGATCATGAGAGTACATGTCACAAGTGATCAATGAACCATGAAGCATAGTGATACACCATGTAAGTGAAACGCACAGAACATGTAGTATCCGGTGCTCCTGAGGGGATAACATCTCAAGAAAGGATCCATATAGTACTAATACGTGCGACCAACGTTACAGTATCAAGTAAAGTAATTTAAAACAGGAAAATAATTCTAAACAGGTTATAAAATGATCAGAGAATGTACTCGCCTGGTATCTGAGTGTCCAAGATGGAAGTACAGTCCTAGGAGTGGTGTCTGGCTCCTATTTAGAACATCACAAGTCACAACAAGTCCAGAATGGTAAAATGAAGTTCTACTATACACTCTACATGAGTCTAGGTCAAACTAGGCCAAAGTCAACTCTTGGTCAACTCTCGTCAACCATAGAAGTCAAACTAGGTCAACTATGGTCAAACTAGGTCCAACAAGTCTAAACTAGGTCAAACAAGTCATTCTAAGTCTAAACAGTCTAGGCTATGTTAAACTAGGTTTAACAGTCATTTTAAGTCCTAACAAGTCTACATTGGTCAATACACTACTATACTATACTATACTAACATCACACATCCTATATTGCATCTAGGCCTACACATGAAAATCGCATAACACATACATATATACATATAGGCTACCTATATGTATACCACACATATATATATATAATACATATATACTAGCACACACACATATTATAATATATATGCCACCTACATATATACACAATATACTTTATATATTAAATACACATACATATTATATACATTACATATTCACATATATATAGGCAATGTGTGTGTTGGCATGTGTGTGTATTGTTCCTGTGTGTGACATAAATTGAGTGTGTGTGTGAGTTAGAAGGGAAAATGCAGGAAAATAGTAAACCATAGGTGTGTGTGTGTATACATGAGTGAACTGTGAGAGAGAGACTTAGCTATAGGTGTGTGTGTGTTTGAACTGTATTAGATGATAGGAAAATGTGTGTGTGTCCAGAGTGTCACAGTGACAGGAAATCATGTGTGTGAGAGGAGTGGCTGTGTGTGGCATGGGAGGAAACAACATATGGTTTCAGGTTTCAGAAAATATAGAAAGGAAACCCAATTCAAGCAAAAACCCCCATTGACAGTTTACTTATAACTAAACTCAGATTTGAGGTTCAATACCAAAACAATCTCAGGTTTAGCATATCACAGGTTCAGCATAATCTCAGCTAGAAATAAAAGGAAATCAATTCAGTATTCTCAGGTTACATATTACTGATTTTTTTTAAAACAGTCCAAAACCATTCCATTCCATTTCGAAATCAAAACACAACTAAAATCACCCAAAATTTGCATACAGGTAGATTATATATAGGAGAACAATATTAGGGATCTAAACAGTAATTAACAGTATTTAAACTAACTAAAATGATTGCTAAAATCCAAATTAAAAACTGGAAAAATCAGTGAATATAACATGTATCAGATTTTTGGGAAATTGGAAAATGATACATAAAATCAAACCAAATTATGAAATTATTGGTTGGTAAACCTAATATAGGGTGTGTTAGTGTCCAGCATACAGTTCGTGTCCCACCATAATGTGACACGACGTGTCCAACAGATTAAAACACAAAACAGTACATACACACAGACACAAAACACACAGTGTCGTGCAGAGGTATCGAGCACAAAAAGACACAACGTGTCCATCCCCAGGTCTCGTGGTCATGTCCACACCTAGGTTAGGTCTAGATGCACGTGTCCAAATGCCTGCAATGTGTCCACGGTGTTGCGTGTCCGACTAAACGAGCCGTATCAGTGCTCAAAAACAGACTGTACGCAGTCAGTGCAAATCCAATGCACTGCGGATTCCGTGTCCAATACGACACGACGTGTCATGAGACCCGAGGGGGAACATGACAGTGGTTGCCCCCGCCTCCGTGCCAAGTGGCACGTGTCCACGTGGCATGTGCTGCGTGCAAATGGCCCCGAGCAGCAGGGGAATGGTACTGCTCCTGTGCGCGTGTGCACCCACGTGTGCACGTGTCCAAAATGACTCGACACGACACCAAATCAATCCCAGTCCATCAGAAACATGTAAGCCACACAAAAACATAATTTTCTATTCAGAAACTTTCACAAAATTAAATTAAAATGCCCTTTGGGACATTTCATCAAACACCTTAGCTAGTGGACTGATACGTGTCCATTTAGGACACGAAATGGACACAAAATCCTACAGAAATCTAGGGTTAGCTAGGGGACACTTAGATCTAGGTTATTATGCAAAATAAATAGTATCTAACATTGAGTTTTAGGGATTTACCTATTGGTGTCCTAACTCCTCAAAAAACTCCAAAGAGGGGGTGTCTCCTTGCTCCCCGAACTTCACCAAATTGCTATAAAACTGAGAATAAAACATACCAATAGCTAGAAAACCTAAATTAAAACCTATTGCAATTTGTTTGAGGGAAAAAGGAATTAATTTGGATTTTCTATGAATGAAGTTGGTACATACATCTCTTTCCAAATAAAACTTTCCTAAAGAGGCTAGCCCTAATGGAAAAGAGTATTTATAGGATGGGATTCCCTAGGCTAGGTGGTGTGGCCAGCCATAGAGTGAATTAGGGTTAGGGTTAGCTAGTGGGTTGGGCTTTGGTCCCCTATGTGCCAAGTTGCTAATTAATGGTTCAACCATAAGTCATGGCTTATGACTTAACTATTCCAACTTAAATTCTAATTGGCCTATTAGGAATCAACTTAATGTTAGGTTAGGGTCACCTGACCTAATCAAGTCCAAACACAACTAGGGTTAGCTTCTAGGTTAGTCTACCAAGGTCAATGCTAGTCAAAGTCAACCTAGTCAACCATCATTCAAATAATTACAAAATAAATCCTAAAAATTCCCATAAATTCAAATAAATTATGATAAAATCAAATAACCTCAAAAATGACAAAAATACCCTCAAACTAGAAATGATAAATGAAATACCCTAATCACAAGTCATGATATTAAATAGTTTTAAAAAAAGATTAAAAATTACCAAAAATTATAATATGAATTAAATATAAATAAATAATAATTATAATTATAAAATTTTAAAATTATCCTCATCTGAAAAACTGGGTGTTACAATCCTACCCACCTTATAAAAAAATTTTCCCCGAAAACCCACTTATAGGTCAAACATAGTCAAGGTCAATCACTAGTCAATTTCTCAACATCCTAGTGCTTGGTCATCAGCTGGTCAACTTCTTAGGACTTTACCTCTGCTAGCTACCTAAGTGTTGGCAACTAGAATTTAGCAAAAAAGAACTCTATAATAGGCTAGCTCTTAACTTCCCATTCCTATCAAGTCACCCATAACTAAGTACCTACAAGCTGAGCACACCAATCCCAAATACCATATATATATGCTCAAGAACAACAACCCATCACATATATCCTAAGTATATCATCTATATATATATGACTGGTCAACCAAGGGTTAAAGTAGGCTAAATCATAAGGGACTGAAATAAAAGCTTAGAATTAGGCTAAGGATGAATGGTCTGAAACATCAATATAGGCAAAAGGGAATGATGCCAAGGGGACTGAAGTTATGAGCTAAAGGACAGGACATTTGGGTCCATTTGTAAAGTCAAAGTGAAAGAAAACCTACATAGTGACTGAAACATGCCTCTAGATTAACTTGGGCTCTCATCTCTATCTGGCTAAACTAACTATATGCAAGACAGTGGTCTGAAGAAGTGAACCAACCTGCTGTACAGGGAATACAATAGGCAGTATACTGCAAATGGGTGCAGGCTACATACCAAATCAAAATACATTACATATATATATACAAACTATATATATATTAACCCTCATCACCATAACTCTACTCAGGGTCTAATAACACAAACTCCCTACCACATGGCTATCACTTCAAGAAAAGGTCAGATACCGTAAGGTGTACTGGGACAGAACAGTGAACTGTCCCAAGTGGTGAGTGCTGGTCTCTAGTATGTATGATACTAACTCTCCAGGTATGCAGAATATGGTAAGGGGTTAATGGTTATATTGGTGAGTCAATAATTGGGGTCTGAACTATGGTCCGGTGAAACCTATGATGCAACATGGTAGATAAGGAAAGCCGAGTGCAGTGAACAACTTGTACAAGTCTGAACCAAGGGGACAGGGTATCTAGTAGAGGGTCTGTACACTGTCTATAAAGGTTGATCAACATGACTGAACTCAACACAAGGAGAACTTAACTAAAATAGGAAGTGAACCAATATAGGCTAACAACATGTCAATAATCCTATACATCAATGACCTATAGGTACCAACCAAACCCATATCCCATATGCCAATTGTAATATCATCTGTAACCTTTTTATATACATAAACCTCTTTGTCTTAGGTGAAACTACCACTATACTCAAGGACAGGCTCTGGTCATGGGTGTCTCACTGGAAAAGGTAAGGAAAAATAATAACAATCATCAAGGTTGTAAGGCATACTAACATCCTATATGAAAACTGGTTGGTCAGGGAAATCATCTACAATGGGTTACTATTCAAATACCACTACTAACTATCATCTCTAGGGTACAGACACTCTACAAGTCGTCATATTATTACACTATGAAGATCTACCTATGAATAAGCTCTACAAAACTAAATATCCCTACTCCTAAGTTATTGATGAAATACAATTTTAAAAACAACAGAAGGGTATGATAAAGATGATATGTTGAAACCTTCTCAAGATAAAATCTGATAATCATATGTGTCTGTCCAAAATTATGTTACTCAAAGTCTTCGTCATGTTAGTGAGCAAGGCTACGATAATCACAGAGTCCTCGACTAAGGTACATACCTCTAGAATCATGGTATTTAAAATTTTTTATTGCCGCATGCTTGGCAGCAAAAACCATAAATTCCCACACCCGAAAAATACGTCCTAAATCTGACTATATGTCCTCACTATGCCAGCTAACACGACTATCAAAGATTCTAGATTCTATAACTGGGTGACCTAGCCCATATGATTCATCTCAGAAGAAAATCAAACATAACACAAGTACAACAGGACAAAATTGATCAATCAACAAGGAACAGAGGGAATCAAAATTTTAAGGCAGTTATAAGAGGCAATTACAGAAAGGGAATCGAATAGAACGTAACCTGCAACTAGATCTCCAACGGCCTGAGCATCCTCGACTGTCCCGGTGAAAGTTCGCTCCTGCTGGCCTCCCCTGGCCTGCTGCTGATGCTGAATAAATCACTGCTGCTGCTGGTACCGTGAGCGTCCCGTCCCCTCTTGAACAACTGTTGCCGCTGAGTTTCCACTATCTGCTGGAAGAAGGAGAACAACCGCGCCACATCCTCTGATCCTGATGGCGACTGCTGCTGAAGAACGTTCGGGACGACAGAAGAAAGTCTCGGAGTAGGAAGAGCTGCACTCCCATAAGCTGCAGATATCCCAGTCTGAGCTGGCATAACAGGAACTGCAGTCTCGGGGCCCTGCTGATCAGGACGAGGAGTGGTAGACCCCTCAGTGGTATCTTCCTGATCGAGACGATGAGATCGTGTCTCCATAACCATCCTGAAGACAGATCAAATAAGGAATCAATACTGATATGGAAATGATAATTCAAGGGAGGACAGTTATTCAAGGAAGTATCAGGAATTTAGATGGCAGGGATCCAGTTAAGAGGTTTTCCTAATGTGATTGAGTACCTCAAAAATAATCCTAATCCTACTGCAGGCTGTAGTGATACTCTAGTTCGAATACCACTACATAAACTCGACCTGTATGGGCCACCACTAAAAACGTGTCACGACCCGCACCCTAGAGTAAGGGCACAAGACGTGGGTACGTCCAGCCTACGCCGCAGTGTCGACGGTAGAACGCTGTCCTAGGTCACAACATCTAACAATATAATGCTAAACAGCTTATACTCCCCGAATGGGGGTGACATAGCAGAAAGTAAACTCAATCATAACTAAGAAAGAAGAAGTACGATATGATATAAAACTCAAATAAAATACAGAAGATCAGAAGAGTCTAAGTGTCTAAGATAACATCTCAGCAAACAACCAGAAATACAAGTCTCAAACTACTGAATATGAAAGAATATATACAATCCAGATCCCAATGATAGTAATTGTAAAACCTAGACTAGGGAGCCTCAGTCTCTATAGCTAATGGATCCGGCTGGAAATTCGGATCAATGGTGCCATCTAGAGATGTCCCGTAGTAGGTATCCACACAGGCCTCCTTCTCGTCCTCTGTAATATTTTCAACAGGTCCAGTCAGGACAGGAGCGAGCACAATACATCTTGACAGATCATAGCAGGTTAGAAAATATAATCATGCAGTAAAGTAAGATACATGAACTGAAAGAAAGTACAGAATGTAAACAGAGAGAGAACTGTAATAGAAATATCTACTATAAGTAGAGAGCTACCAGTGACTAGTGATTTAGAGTACAAAGTCGACATGTGAACGGCTTAATTTGCACATGGCTATACTAAAGAGGCGTACATGGCTATTCTACTTTGGAATTGTTCACATGACTATTTATACTCCCCCGTAGTCCCAATCAATACACAAGGATCCAGCCAGATTATGTTATGATTCCATGTAATCGCCCACAAGGGGTGATACATGGTAGGCCCATAAATGGGTGATCTGGGAATACCCATAAATGGGTGATTCAAAGAAGACTCTGTGATCATGAGAGTACATGTCACAAGTGATCAATGAACCGTGAAGCATAGTGGTACACCATGTAAGTAAAACACACAGAACATGTAGTAACCGATGCTCCTGAGGGGATAACATCTCAAGAAAGGATCCATATAGTACTAATCCGTGTGACCAACGTGACACTATCAAGTAAAGTATTTTAAAGCAGGAAAATAATTCTAAACAGGATATGAAATGATCAGAGAATGTACTCATCTGGTATCTGAGTGTCCAAGATAGAAGTACTATCCGAGGAGTGGTGTCTGGCTCCTATTTAGAACAGCACAAGTAACAACAAGTCCAGAATGGTAAAATGAAGTTCTACTATGCACTCTACATGAGTCTAGGTCAAACTAGGCCAAAGTCAACTCTTGGTCAACCCTAGAAGTCAAACTAGGTCAACTATGGTCAAACTAGGTCCAACAAGTCTAAACTAGATCAAACAAGTCATTCTAAGTCTAAACAAGTCTAGGCTATGTTAAACTAGGTTTAACAGTCATTTTAAGTCCTAACAAGTCCACATTGGTCAATACACTACTATACTAGACTATACTAACATCACACATCCTATATTGCATCTAGGCCTACACATGGAAATCACATAACACATACATATATACATATAGGCTACCTATATGTATACCACACACACACACATATATTATATATATATATATATTATATATATATATATATATATATATATATATATATATATATATATATATATATATATAATACATATATACTAGCACACACACATATTATAATATATATGCTACCTACATATATACATAATATAATTTATATATTAAATAAACATACATATTATATACATTACATATTCACATATATATAGGCAATGTGTGTGTTGGCATGTGTGTGTGTATTGTTCCTGTGTGTGACAGAAATTGAGTGTGTGTGTGTGAGTTAGAAGGGAAAATGCAGGAAAACGGTGAACCATAGGTGTGTGTGTATACATGAGTAAACTGTGAGAGAGAGACTTAGCTATAGGTGTGTGTGTTTGAACTGTGTTAGATGATATAAAAATGTGTGTGTGTCCAGAGTGTCACAGTGACAGGAAAACATGTGTGTGAGAGGAGTGGCTGTGTGTGGCATGGGAGGAAACAACATATGGTTTCAGGTTTCAGAAAATATAGAAAGGAAACCCAATTCAAGCAAAAACCCCCATTGACAGTTTACTTATAACTAAACTCAGATTTGAGGTTCAATACCAAAACATTCTCAGGTTTAGCATATCACAGGTTCAGCATAATCTCAGTTAGAAAGAAAAGGAAATCAATTCAGTATTCTCAGGTTACATATTACGGATTTTTTTTTAAAACAGTCCAAAACCATTCCATTCCATTTCGAAATCAAAACACAACTAAAATCACCCAAAATTTACATACAGGTAGATTATATAGGAGAACAATATTAGGGATCAAAATAGTAATTAACAGTATTTAAACTAACTAAAATGATTGCTAAAATCTAAATTAAAAACTGGAAAAATCAGTGAATATAACATGTATCAGATTATTGGTTGGTAAACCTAATATAGGGTGTGTTAGTGTCCAGCATACAGTTCGTGTCCCACCATAATGTGACACGACGTGTCCAATAGATTAAAACACAAAACAGTACATACACACAGACACAAAACATACAGTGTCGTACAGAGGTGTCGAGCACAAAAAGACACAACGTGTCCATCCCCAGGTCTCGTGGTCATATCCACACCTAGGTTAGGTCTAGGTGCACGTGTCCAAATGCCTGCAATGTGTCCACGGTGTCGCGTATCCGACTAAACGAGCCGTATCTGTGCTCAAAAATAGACTGTGCGCAGTCAGTGCAAATCCAATGCACTGCAGATTCTGTGTCCGATATGACACGACGTGTCGTGAGACTCGAGGGGGAACCTGACAGTGGTTGCCCCCGCCTCCGTGCCAAGTGGCACGTGTCCACGTGGCGTGTGTTGCGTGCAAATGGCCCCGAGCAGCAGGGGAATGGTACTGCTCGCGCGCGCATGTGCACCCGCATGTGCACGTGTCCAAAACGATTCGACATGACACCAAATCAATCCCAGTCCATCAGAAACATGTAAGCCACACAAAAACACAATTTCCTATTTAGAAACTTTCACAAAATTAAATCGAAATGCCCTATGGGGCATTTCATCAAACACCTTAGCTAGTGGACTGATACGTGTCCATTTAGGATACGAAAAGGACACAAAATCCTACAGAAATCTAGGGTTAGCTAGGGGACACTTAGATCTAGGTTATTATGCAAAAATAACAGCATCTAACATTAAGTTTTAGGGATTTACCTATTGGTGTCCCAACTTCTCAAAAAACTCCAAAGAGGGGGTGTCTCCTTGCTCCCCAAACTTCACCAAATTGCTATGAAACTGAGAATAAAACATACCAACAGCAAGAAAACCTAAATTAAAACCTATTGCAATTTGTTTGAGGGAAAAAGGAATTAATTTGGATTTTCTATGAATTAATGAAGTTGGTACATACCTCTCTTTTCAAATAAAACTTTCCTAAAGAGGCTAGCCCTAATGGAAGAGAGTATTTATAGGGTGGGATTCCCTAGGCTAGGTGGTGTGGTCGGCCATAGAGTGAATTAGGGTTAGGGTTAGCTAGTGGGTTGGGCTTTGCTAATTAATGGTTTAACCATAAGTCATGGCTTATGATTAACTATTCCAACTTAAATTCTAATTGGCCTATTAGGAATCAACTTAATGTTAGGTTAGGGTCACCTGACCTAATCAAGTCCAAACACAACTAGGGTTAGCTTCTAGGTTAGTCTACCAAGGTCAATGCTAGTCAAAGTCAACCTAGTCAACCATCATTCAAATAATTCCAAAATAAATCCTAAAAATCCCATAAATTCAAATAAATTATGATAAAATCAAAAAACCTCAAAATGATAAAAATATCCTTAAACTAGAAATGATAAATGAAATACCCTAATCACAAGTCATGATATTAAATAGTTTTAAAAAAAAATTAAAAATCACCAAAAATCATAATATAAATTAAATATAATAATTAATAATTATAATTATAAAATTTTAAATTTATTCTCATCTGGAAAACTGGGTGTTACATTCTCGAATCCTATCCAGTTCGGTATGAACCAATAGCAGGGCTCTTAGTCGATCATGAGGGCTGTCTAAACTATTTTACAGATCAAAAATCGATCAAGAATCGAGAGAGATACGGGTTTGCGAAGTGGCTTACCTTGCTGTTGGCAAAACAAGGCATTGCTCTGCATAGTGTCGGTTCTGAGCATTTCGGCAGGCCGTGGCCGTGCGCGGCGGCGCCCAGGGTGGCGCGGAGGCCGCACGCGCGCGCAGGGGATGGGGGCACGTCGAATATTTTAGGGTTTGCGATTTTCCTCCCCGCTCCCTGTCGATCTCTATATACATATATACAACCTATCGGGTTGGGGGTTGCATAGCAGTGCGTGGGGAAGACTTGGGGCTGCTGGACTTGCGGGCCTGGGATTTGGCTCGTTTTGTAGGAACTTTGGTTGGGCTAGCACTGTGCGGGCCAGATTGCTACTGCTACTTCTTTTTATTCTTTTTATTATTATATATATACATGCACACACACATATATATATTATACACACACAAATACATATATGTATTTATATATAATCATATATACATACACATATATATATATATATATATATATATATATATATATATATATATATATATATATATATATATATATATATATATATATATATATATATATATATATATATTTAATATATATATATATATATATATTTAATATATTTAATATAATATATATATATATATATATATATATATATATATATATATTTAATATATATATTTATTTATATAACAAATCTCCAAAAATCTAATTAAATATTTTTAATAGAAAATACCAATCACAATTTTATCTATATCTATATATATATATATATATATATATATATATATATATATATATATATATATATATATATATATATACTTTCATAAATTATTAATAATAATACAGCTTCAACATAACAACAATTTCAACCATAGGAGTAGCATTGGTGACACGATATCTCTAATTCACAATTGGCCCTAGGAGATCCTCCAATAATCCGATCACCATTAAATATTAATAGAACAATTAATATAAACGATTTTGAGGAATTTATCTGCTAAACCCAAAAATAAGTACAAAATATTTGCACTTATCAAATTGTGCCAATAAGGGCGTATTGGTCCCACTACATACCTACAAAGGCTTGTTCGGGCCCAGTTCGGGCTAAATCGACACAATGGGTCTCCTACAAGTCAAATAATATTAATAATGAATAATTAAACTATTTATAATAGTCATGTCACAACTATGGCTCGACATTCCCCCACCATGGCTAAATACTAGTCAAAGCACGCCACTGCACTATCCGTGCCATGATTCCTAGTCGTCTTTTATTTCAAAACTCAACCATAGCTACAGTCGTCTACCGTAATAATTAATTAAAATAATTATTTATAAATCTAAAAATTACCATTTAAATCAAATAAATAAAAAAAATATTTCAAAAAAAATCCGGGAAGAGAAGCTGCAAATCTACCCACCTTAAAAATAATTTCGTCCTCGAAATTCTAATTCATGACTATCCCGTAAAATTCAAAGTCTACTATCACCTTAATCTTCTCAAATTTAATTCCTCGAAATAGTTTATATCCTCCTCCTAATCATTTTGTAGCTACGAAGTCTCGAGGACTTTTACCCACCTTTGGTCACACTACTTCTCAAAACACGGTCACTAAAGTCTTATGGTTTTCTAACTAGTTGCTAACAATTCTACTGGGCAGATATCTAGGCATTTGGCATATATAATCCCTCATATCTATAAACAACCAAACATTCAATAGTCAAGCAATATGTACCATAATTTAAGGATTTCTAATGAATTCTAGACAGCATGATTGTTCGTCACTCCGAAATAGGAAGGGACGAGTATCAACGGTATGAAAAGCAAGGAAGTATCGTCAAGAGCAAATATGAAATTTTTAAGGACGCAGAGAATTTCTAGAAGAATTTTCAAGGCAGTGTGGATTAAGATTTCTAAGGTTTAGTCAAAGTCGCAGGCTCGTATCATTGCAGTTACGTAACCGATACGATATGCTCTGACCTGCATTGGCCACCATAAAAACTTATCACGACCCGTACCCGCTTTTCGGACGCGAGTCCGTGAGCAAGCCAGCTACGCATCAAGCGGACTCCAGCCCGACTAGAATACGTAAACGCTGTCAAGGCTATGGTATACTGCCAAATCATGGCAAGACAAAACTATATCTCAATCCACAATAAGAACAATAAACAAGAATGAACAAGTATGGATCGTGGTCTGCATCCCACTAGCATGCATGTCCGATTAGACTCCAAGAAATAACATGAGTCTATAAACTGAACCAATAAATATGAAATATCATAATGATGAAAGAAAACACAAGCTGGATGAAATGGATAAATAACATGGTATCAATACCTGAATCCCGCAAGCAATATCATCACATCCAGACCCCACAAGTGTCATAATCATCCGCCATCCCGAGCTGCTAACTAACTCCACGCAATAACTAACCTGAAGAGATCACCAGGTCCTCAGGGGACATAGCAAGATACATAAAAACATGCATATCTAGCAGTTTATCATGCAATAAAGAAAATACAGAAATAAATGGAAAAAGACCAATCAGTACGAAAACACGACTATGTACGACTGGAAGAACCACTACGCCTAAACGAACTGCTGGAGAAGAACGAGAGAACACGATATCACGATGTCAATGGATAACCAATCGAATACTCAAACCCTCGCCCCTAGTGTGGACTCGCAGGTTTGAACAACTACTAGCCCTCGTCCCTAGTGTGGACTCACAGGCTAGCATCACCCTTGTCCCTAGTATGGACTCACAGGTGTGAACCATATACTACTAACCCTCGTCCCTGGTGTGGACTCGCAGGCTAGCATCACCTTCGTCCCTAGTGTGGACTCGCAGGTGTGAACCATATACTACTAACCCGCATCCCTGGTGTGGACTCGCAGGCTAGCATCACCCTCGTCCCTAATGTGGACTCACAGGTTAGCTTAACTACTAACCCTCACCTCTGATGTGGACTCGCAGGTTAGCTTCAAGATTTCAAGACAAGGTGGTAAAGCAGTTCCGATATGACTTATTCAACCCAATGACACGATGCGACTCGGTCCAAGTATAAGTGATGACACGACACGAACCAATCACGATACTCGAGAAAACCAATCCAATATAAACTATAAAGTTAACTTTAAACAAGGACTATATATATACGTATATCCAATATGAACTACAAATCTAAATACAAACATGGCTATAAATATACTAGCAGGCACGATATACAAATCACATATAAAAAATCAACTAGTATTACTGTATAATCATGTAAATATGCATGTAAGTAAACTGTAGAGGGAGGCAAGGTATCTTGCCTGGAGGTTGTACGCAGATCTAACAAAAATACAATCAACTGCCAAGCCATGAAGTCCAAGTCCTCACAACTGTCTCCGAAAGCTAAAACAGACATTGCCAACATTCTCAAAATAGTCAAATTAGCTAGGATTGCTTGTCCTTAAGTCTAATTCTGGACACAGGGGCAAAACGGTAATTTCGGGCAAAAATGATGTCCGCCGTTGGACCCGCTTTGCACCGAAAAGTGTGCCAGAGTCATTGGTCTCTAAAGTCATCAAACTACATGTTTATGGATTTGTTTTGATAATACGAACCCAACGGTATGTCCAATTGTAGATTTCGGTGGACCGTGCACAAAATCGCCCGTTGAATCGGACCGTGGGGCCCGCAAAACGGCGATCCAATCAACTGTCTCAGAATCGGACCAAACTTGGCATACAGGACCAGAAAAATGATACGGTCCTGATGGCATAAGTTTCATCTCGATCAGACGAGCGTGCACAAAGTAATTGGAAAACTTGCAAAAGGGCCGATACGGTGAATTTTGACGGATACGCATCAAATTCGTCGCGCACACGCGACCAATTTGAATTCCGTCAAAGCCCACACGACCACGAAGTCGTTACACACCTTTTGATGCCTTCGGTTCGTGACCACGTCGCCCGGATTGGCGGGACGCACGTCGTATCGGACAATTTTATTGATTTTAAAACAGGTTTTTGACCAAGTTCACATGTGTATATTTCTCTGTACAAAGCAAAACTTTACAAACCTCCTACTGGACTTTTCTAGGCCTATATGTTGTGATTAACTCCTGTTCAAAAAGTTTGATGATTCGAATAATAGGTTGGTGGGAAATTCGACGCCAAGTTGGGTGTTTGGATTCGAAATACTGTTCAGTTTCGATAAGTTTTCCGTGGTTTCGTGATTCGATTTCTTCTCGAATCCTATCCAGTTCGGTATGAACCAATAGCAAGGCTCTTAGTCGATCATGAGGGCTATCTAAACTATTTTACAGATCAAAAATCGATCGAGAATCGAGAGAGATATGGGTTTGCGAAGTGGCTTACCTTGCTGTTGGCGAAACAGGGCATTGCTCTGCTTAGTGTCGGTTCTGAGCGTTCCGGCAGGCCGTGGCCGTGCGCAGCGGCGCCCAGGGTGGCACGGAGGCCGCACGCGCGCGTAGGGGATGGGGGAACGTCGAATATTTTAGGGTTTGAGGTTTTCCTCCCCGCTCCCTGTCGATCTCTATATACATATATACTTCCTATCGGTTGGGGGTTACATAGCAGTGCGTGGGGAAAGACTTGGGGCTGCTGGACTTGCGGGCCTGGGATTTGGCTCATTTTTGGGGACTTTGGTTGGGCTAGCACTGTGCGGGCCTGATTGCTACTGCTACTTCTTTTTATTCTTTTTATTATTATATATATACATGCACACACACATATATATATTATACGCACACAAATACATATATGTATTTATATATAATTATATATACATACACATATATGCATATATATATATATATATATATATATATATATATATATATATATATATATATATTTAATATATATATTTATTTATATAACAAATCTCCAAAAATCTAATTAAATATTTTTAATAGAAAATACCAATCTCAATTTTATCTATCTATATATATATATATATATATATATATATATATATATATATATATATATATATATATATATATATATATATATATACTTTCATAAATTATTAATAATAATACAGCTTCAACATAACAACAATTTCAACCATAGGAGTAGCATTGGTGACACGATATCTCCAATTCACAATTGGCCCTAGGAGATCCTCCAATAATCCGATCACCATTAAATATTAATACAATAATTAATATAATCGATTTTGAGGAATTTATCTGCTAAACTCAAAAATAAGTACAAAATATTTGCACTTATCAAAATGTGCCAATAAGGCCGTATTGGTCCCACTACATACCTACAAAGCTTGGATTAGGTTCGGGCCCAGTTCGGGCTAAATCGACACAATGGGTTTCCTACAAGTCAAATAATATTAATAATGAATAATTAAACTATTTATAATAGTCATGTCATAACTTGGCCTGGTTTTCCTAGTTAGGACACTCCTATGGCTCGGTATTCCTCCACCATGGCTAAATACTAGTCAAAGCACGCCACTGCACTATCCGTGCCATGATTCCTAGTCGTCTGGTATTTCAAAACTCAACCATAGCTACAGTCGTCTACCGTAATAATTAATTAAAATAATTATTTATAAATCTAAAAATTACCATTTAAATCAAATAAATAAATAAAAAATATTTCAAAAAAAATTCGGAAAGGGAAGCTACAGGTTGAGAAGGGGAAACAGAAAGCAGTGCTCTTTGACATTCCATTAAAATCTGCTTCAAATCAAGGGGTGGTGATGAAACCCTACAAGTTCGATATTCTAGCCCAGTTAGCTAATACTCCGGAGCCTGATCCTGAAGGCAATGTCAGAATCGGAGCTGTCGTAAGCCGCTTCTTCAACTCATCAAAAGCTGTCTGACACTCCTCTGACCAAACAAACTCAGCATCCTTCCGGGTCAACCGAGTCAACGGCTCTGCAACCCAGGAGAAATCTTGCACAAATCTCCGATAATATCCTGCCAGCCCTAGGAAACTTCTGATCTCTGCCACTGAAGTCGGCGCTGTCCATGCCTCAACTGCTACAATCTTTTTGGGGTCAACTGAGATCCCATATCCAGTCACCACATGCCCCAAAAAGTCAATCCAGTCCAAGAAAAACTTACACTTGGAGAGCTTCCCATAAAGCTGCTCCTTTCTGAGAGTCTCCAGCACGATCCTCAAATGCTCCTCGTGCTCCTCCTCAGTCTTGGAATATACCAAGATGTCGTGAATGAACACTACTGGTGCATTGGTTAGCCCAAACGGCATAACCAAATACTCAAACTGCCCGTACCGCGTCCTGAAAGCGGTCTTAGGAATATCCTCCCTTTTCACCTTCATCTGGTGATATCCCGACATCAGATCAAACTTGGAAAATACTCGAGCTTCGCTCAACTGGTCAAAAAGATCGTCGATCCGCGGTAGTGGGTATCTGTTCTTGATCGTGAGGTTGTTGAGTGCCCTATAGTCAATACATATCCGTACTGACCCATCTTTCTTCGGCACAAACAACACTAGTGTACCCCATGGCGACGAACTCGAACAGATGAAGCCCTTGTCCTGCAGCTCATCTACCTGCTTCTTCAGCTCTACCAACTCACTGTTGTTCACCCGATAGACATACTGAGAGATGGGTTCCGCTCCTGGAACCAAGTCTATCGAGAACTCAATGTCTCTGTCCGGTGGCAATCCAGGAAACTCCTCCGAAAAAACATCCATATACTCTGCTATCAAGGGGTATGGAATCGTCTGCTCCTCAACCGAGACTCCGTAGAAAACCCCGCTGCTCTGCTCCGCTTGACGTCTGGAGTACTCGAACTCTGGCTCCTCCGGTACTCTGAAGAAAACTCTACCCTCTCTGCAATCAATACTGGCGTGGTGCCTGCTCAACTAATCTATACCGAGTACTATATCGTAGTTCGGCAATGGCATTACGAGCAGGCTCACCTCCAACTCACGGCCTCCCAAAACAACACTCTGACCCTTACAAACATCACTCACGAGGATAATACTACCCCCGGTCATGATCCTGTAAGTCCTAGGCAACGATTCAGCTATGATACCATGTCTAATCGCAATCATACTGATATGAAGCTATGCGAAGCATCGAAATCAAATAATGCATAAGCTGGACTGGAGTCGAGAAGAACCGAACCTGCGATCAGCTCTGCTATCGCCTCCGCATCCTCAACCGCCATGGCGAAAGCTCGCCCCTGCTGGCCTTCCCTGGCCTGCTGCTGATGCTGAACAAATCTCTGCTGCTGCGTCGGCAGGGCTGGTCCCCTCTGCTGGCCTGCTGGAGTTCTGACTGCTGCTCCCTGAGCTATTCGTCCCCCAGGCCTAGCACAATCCCTCAGCTGGTGATCTGCCGCTCCGTAAAGAAGGCACTTCCCGAGCCTCTTCCTGTACTCGTGCCATCCATGCCCTGGCTTCTTGCAGAATGTGCAACTGACTGTCTGCTGCCTGGGTGACTGATGCTGAACCTGCTGCTGGTGAATTGGCCTCTGCTGGATCGGCTGCGGCTGGTACTGCCTCGGCTGCTGGTGCTGAAAGTGAGGCCTCTTGGCCTGGCCTCCGCTGCTGCTGCCCCTAACTGGGTCTCATCGCCTTTTGAGCCTAAGCTCAAGATCATCCTCAGCCAATAAGGCTTCCGTCAGAATCTCTTCAAAAGTGGCATCCCTGTTGCCCTTGGTCAAGGACTTGAATTCCTTGACCAGACCCTTTCGGAACCTCTGGGCCTTTGCCGTCTCGCTCAAGCCCTCAACGAATCTGCCGAGGCGGCCGAACTCTCCAGCGTACTCCTCTACTGACAGGCTCCCCTGAACTAAGCTCTCGAACTGCGACTCCAAGGCTCGAAGCGCTGAATCTGGAAAGAACTTCTTCTTGAAGAAGCCCTTGAACTCCTCCCAGGTCTCTCCAGCTACCTTCACCCTAGGGTCTGACTGATACCAGGTGCGAGTAAGATCTCGCATCCGGCTAGCTGCTGCCTCTATCTGGAGATCTGCCGATATCCGGGCCAGGCGAAAGATCTTCTCTATATGCTCGATGCACTCATCAGCATATAGAATCCCCTCTGTCCCAAGGAAGTCTCTTGGGCTCATCTTTTGGAACTGCTCTACCCCCGGTGTCCTCGGCTGCTGAACCACTAGTCGGACTGCGACTGTCGGAAGGGCCAACTCCATGCCCCTATCCTGTCGGGCCTGCTGCCGGTCCATGAACTGCTGGAAGTAAGAGAACATCTGTGTCGCATTCACATATCTTGTAGGCGGTGGCTGCTGGAAAGGCATATCTGGAATGACTGGGTCCTGCCTCCTAGCTGGTGGAGGCATACCCCCTACTGCTGCTGAAGCCCCAATACGAGCAGAGGTGGCAGGAGCTGCAGTCCCCTGTCCCTGCTGAACTGGCTGAGAGGTAGCAGTCCCCTCTACAGCATCCCCATGAATGGTACGCTGCGACCGAGTCTCTACCATCCTTAAGACAGACCAACAAGAGTATCAATTTCTGAGAAAGAAGCGATATAACAAAGGCGGACAATTAAAATTCAAAAAGAATCAGTTGACAATAAGGATTTAGATGGCAATAAAAGAGTTTTTCCTAATGTGATTGAGTACCTTGAAACTAATGTCCTATATCCTACTGCAGGCTGTAGTGATACTCTGGTTCGAATACCACTACACTTCTAGTCTAGACCTGTATGGGCCGCCACTAAAAACGTATCACGACCTGCACCCTAGAGTAAGGACACGAGACGTGGGTACGTCCAGCCTACGCCGTAGTGTCGGTGGTAGAACGCTGTCCTAGGTCACAACATCTAACAATATAAAGCTAAACAGTTTATACTTTCCGAATGGGGGTGACATAGCAGTAAATAAACTCAATCACAACTAAGGAAGAAGAAGCACGATATGATATAGAACTCAAGAAAATACAGATGATCAGAAGAATCTAAGATAACATCTCAGCAGATATCCAGAGTACAAGGTCTCAGCTACTGAATAAGAAAGAATATATACAACCCAGATCTCAAGACGGAAATAAAGTCTAACTACTAGTCTCAAGACAACATAAATAAGATAAGCCTAACTAAGCTAGTCTAGGCAATATGGGTAATGTCATCAGCTAGAGCTGGATCCTCCTGAGAGTCCAGCTCACAAGTTTCGTCTAGGGCTGCCCCGTAGAAGGTATCCACACAGGCCTCCTTCTCGTCCTCTGTAATATTTTCAACAGGTCCAGTCAGGACAGGAGCTAGCACAGTACATCTCAACAGATCATAGCAGGTTAGAAAATATAAACATACAGCAGAGTAAGATACATGAAACTGAAAGAAAGTACATAATGTAAAAGAGGAGAACTGTATGTAAATAGCTACTATATATAGAGAACTAATAGTGGCTAGTGATGTAGAGTACAGGATAGCACAAGTGAACATGACAGATTAGTACATGATCTACACTAAAGAGTTTCACATGATCTACACTACTATGGAATTTGTTCACATGACTACTAGCACTCCCCCGTTCCCCAATCAATACACAAGGATCTAAGCAGGTTATGTTATTATACATGCTATCACATGAGGGCCCATGAAAGGGTGCACATGATAGTATACATGAGGGCTCTGTGAACAAGAGAGTACATGATTTACAAGAGTATACATGTATGCTAAAAGCACAGGAGTACATGATAAAAGTGAAGCGTACATGACACAATATACCCGATGCTCCCGAGGGGAATAACATCGCATGAAGAGATCCATATAGTACTAATCCATGATAATGTCGTGACAGCATCAAGTAAAGTAATCTAAAGCAGGAATATAATTCTAAGCAGGATATGAAATGATCAGAGAATGTACTCGCCTAGTATCTGAGTGTCCGGATGAAATGTACTGTCCGAGGAGAGGTGTCTGGCTCCAAATCAGAACAGCACAAGTCACAACAAGTCTAAAATGATAACAAGATGCTATTCAATGCATTCTAAATGAATCTAGGTCAATATAGGCCAAAGTCAACTCTTGGTCAACTCTGGTCAACCCTAGAAGTCAAACTAGGTCAACTATGGTCAAACTAGGTCTAACAAGTCTAAACTAGGTCAAACAAGTCATTCTAGGTCTAACTAGTCCATGCAAGTCTAACCAAGCTATATAGGAAATCAACATACAATCCTTGATACAATTTGTGTATATACATTATACATACAAAGTCAACCTTTGCTATAGAGGGCTAATATATATAGGCATGAATCAACTTATATATATATATATATATATATATATATATATATATATATATATATATATATATATATATATATATATATATATATATATATATATATATATATATATTTTTTTTTATTTTTTTTATATATATATATATATATATATATATATATATTATATATTATATATATATTTTATATATATATATATATATATATATATATATATATATATATATATATATATATATATATATATATATATATTATATATTATATATATATTATATATATATATATATATATATATATATATATATTAAAATATATATATATATATATTTTATATATATATATATATATATATATATATATATATATATATATATATAATAAAAATAAAAAAAAAAAAAAAAAAATATATATATATATATATATATATATATATATATATATATATATATATATATATATGATTATATAGATACTAATATGCATTTACATACCTAATAGGCCTATACAATACACATACATATATTATACATGTATACATAGGTCATAGTACAATACATTAGGAATCACCACACATATATATATACATTAACTATATATATATACATTACAATATAGATACACATATAATATATATACATTATGTATATATAGAGAGAGAGGGAAGGCATGTGTGTACATGTGAGTGTGTGTGTGTTTCCTGTGAGTGAACTGTGAACAGTGAGAGTGAATCATAAAACAGTGTGTGTGTAGAGTGAGAGGCAATGTGTGTGTGTGTCTATGTGTCAAGAGAGTGTGATAGACAATGAGGAAAAACAGTGTGTAATAGGATTGAATGTGTGTAAATGAATGTAACAGTGATAGGAAGTAAAATAGTGTGTGTGTGGGGGTGAACAGTGAGCAGTGAGGGGTGAAATGTGTGGCTGTACAGTAACAGGGAAAGGAAGGCAAGGAAACCAATTTTCATTTACAAATCTCAGTTTCAGTCCAAGACTCTAGTCCCCAAACCAATACACAATATTCCAGATTCTCATATTTCAGAAATAAAGAAGGACATACTCAAAATCAGTTTAAATATACAGTTCAGTTTATTGACAGTTACAAACACCCATATCTCAATCAAAACACAACCAATTCGGCCCAAAATTGAACCATAGCTAGATTGTAAGTAGGAGTATAACATTAGGGTCCTAAACCAATATTTAACAGCATAAAATAGGTTAATCTAACTGTCAAAATTCGATCAGAGAATTGGAAAACACAGGAATCATGACTTGGTATCAGAAATTGGTGAAAAAGGAAATTTATATCTAAAAACAAATTAATATGTAAAATTTGTGGTTGGTAATAGGTGTCACATGTGTGAGTGTAGTAGGGAAAGCCATTCGTGTCCACTAGAGTGGACACAAAGTGTCCAAACACAGAAAAACCAATTCATCATAAAACAGTGAATATCAGGCCTCGTACGGCCATGTCGAGCCACATTGGACTCGATGCACAATACGAAAGACCATGTGCTCGAGTCTAGTGTTAGACTAGGTCTAGGTGAGTGTGTCAGTGTCCACGAAGTGTGTCCACGACGTATCCAGAAGGAATACGAACAGCGTATCAGAGTCTATTCAAACCCGACTGAACCAGTCAATGCAACCCAGTGCAGTGTCTCGTGTTCCCTCGACACGACACGAAAGGTCGTGCCACTTGGGGAGTGTTGTGTCAGATACTGTCCCATCGTGTCCTCGAAATCTCACGTGTCCTCGTGCTGTGTCCAGTGAGGAATCCACCCCGAGTAGCAGGACACGCACACTGCTCGCGCACGTGTGTGCACCCACGTGTGCACGCGTCCAAACAGACACGATACGACACCAAAACAAACTCAGGACACTAGAATCATGTAAGCCACATCAAAACAACATTTTCTATTCAAATACTTTTCTAAAACCAGATCGAAATGCCCTTTGGGATATTTCATCAAACACCTAAACAAATGGCTGATACGTGTCTATTTAGGACACGAAATGGACACAAAATCCTATAGAAATCTAGGGTTAGCTAGGGGACACTTAGATCTAGGTCATTATGCAATAAAATCAACATCTAACAAAGAGTTTTAGTGATTTACCTAATGGTGTCTAAGTGCAAGAAAAGCTTCCAATAGGGGGTTTCCTCCTTGCTAGCAAACTTCTTCAAATTGCTCACAAACTGAGAAAAACCTCCACAAACAGTAAGAACACACTAATTAGCACCTATTGCAATTTGTTTGGGTGGAAAAGGAATTGAAATGGATTTTCTAGGAAGTAATGAAGATGGAAACTTACCTCTTTCTAAAACTTGAGAAATTCTAAGGAGGCTAGCCCTAATTTCTAGGAGGGATTAAATAGGTGGGGGAATCCCTATGCTAAGTGTTGGCCGGCCAAGTGGATTAGGGTTAGGTTAGGTTCACAAGGTATTGGGCTTTGGGCCTCTATGTGCTTAAATCACTAATCATGACTTGTGAAGTCACAAGTCATTAATCAATTCTATATTCTAATTCCTATTTCCAAATTGATTCTAATAACTAGAATATGGTTAACTTAAATTAACCTAGGGTTTCATAATCTAACCAAGTCACTAAAACTAGGTTTAGGTTCTAGGCTAGTCTACAAGGTCCAAACTAGTCTCAAATCAACATACCACTTATCAGTTTAATTAATCAATATTAAGATCACATAAATTCCAATAAATCTAAATAATTCACAATAATTCTAAATAAATCCCAAAAATTCAAAAATGACCAAGGTACCCTCAAGCTAGAAATGTGGTAGTGACAAGGTCAAGGGACGCGTACTGCTCGTACGAATGATCCAAAACCACCACTGATCATCAACCTTGGCAAGTCTACGCAGAAGACGGATGATGGTCCGTTAATGATCAATCCGAAGCGTAGTAGTCAAATTGTAAATGATGTAAATATTGATCATTTTGTACTTTCTAATATCAATACAGATTTTCTTTTGGAGTACATGGCTGTCAAATTTATTGAAAGAATGGCTTTATCTTCTGATGATCAAAGTCATCATAAAAATGACATAAATACAGAAGAAACCTTATACATTGACCATAAGGAAAATTTCTTTCCTCCTCATGTCGATGTTGGACCTTATGCTCAAAGGTTCCTAACATCTTCTTCCTATCTTCTTCCTGTAGTCGCTTTATCACAAGCTTGTGTAACTTATAGACGTCATGAAGAATCTTATTTCGTGATTCCGTCTGATAAGAAAAACAAGTGCCAAATTATGTTTGGTCTGGCTAGAAATATCCCTGTTGTTTAGACAGATGATCTTAGAAATAAAGATAAAGGAAGAATCTGAATCGACAAATATAGTCAACATTCTCTCAAGATTATCCAGAATATGGGATATGATTTGAAGACTATGCAGGGTCTCAATTAAGGCAAAGATAGACGGTTACCATTATGCGGTAATCCATTATACCAGAAAACTCGGCATGGGTTGGGATACGATCCGTCCCACATGCTTAAAGAAGATATACAAGAAGAATTTTCTTCCAGTTCTTCACAATCCTCAGATTCGAAAGAAATCCAATTCGTCGAATCGGATACATCCCACACGTGCAAAAAAAATATGAAAGAAGAATGTTCTTCCAGTTTTTTACAATCCTCATATTCTGAGAAAGACTATTATGATGAATCTGAATTCTCAGTTAACATGGTTCAAACTGATGGTGAATCGGAACCATTTGAGAATGACCCTTGGGCACAACAAATGGACACTCAATGAGAGCTTCGTTTTGAACAGCGACAGCCACCTATAGAGGATGAAATTGTCTAGATTGATGTCGGAGATGGAACTACATCCAAGCCGATATTCATCAGTAAAAATCTTTCTGAAGTTAAAAATGAAGAGTTGATACATTTGATTAAAGAATATACACTACTAAAATATGCTTAAATAGCGACGTATATTAGCGACGGCGAAAATACGCGTCGCTGATAATTGCCTATAGCGACGTCTTGTGCTACACGTCGCTGTACGTCTGAGTAGCGACGTAGTATAATTTACGTCGCTGGCTTGCGACGTTTAGCGACGTATCATGTAGGCGTCGCTGTTTTATTTCATATAGGGTTCCTGGCCCGATCGAAATCCCAAAATTTTCACCCAAAAATTTATTCCCGCTCTCCCCTCTCCCCCTGGCGAACCCTCCCCCTCCGGCGACCACTCCCTCCGGCGAGACCCTCCCCCTTCTCCCCCCGGAGACCCCGTTCGCCCGTTGACCCCTCCCTCCGGCGACCAGCCTCCCTCCTCCGACGAAGGAGCCTTCCTCGTCGCTTCCTCCTCCGACGAAGCCACCCTCCTCGCCGCCTCCATCCTCCGACGAAGCCACCCCCCTCAGGTAAACCCTAACCTTAGCCCTAGCTATCTAGACACAGACACGGACACGAGAACTCTAACCCTAGCTGCTGGGGTGGTCTTTCTGTCGAGGGGGGAGAGAGGGGTGGGGTTGGGTGCAGGGGGTGGGGGGGTCTTACTGTCGAGGGATGGAGGGAGGGGTGGGGGTACCCGGGGGGTACAAGGGTAGGGGGAGGGGGGCATGGTTGGGGTAGGTGCAGGGGGAGGCGGGCAGGAGAGGGAAGGCAGGGGAGGGTTGGGGTGGGTGCAGGGGTATGGAGAGGGGGGGCAGGGGAGGGGGGGAGGGGGGAGGGGGGGCAGGGGAGGGTTCGGGTGGGTGCAGGGGTAGGGGGAGGGGGGCAGGGGTGAAGTGTATATTTTGGTTGGGGTGGGTGCAGGGGTATGGGGAGGAGGGCAGGGGAGGGGGGAGGGGGGGGGGAGGGAAGGCAGGGGAGGGTTGGGGTGGGTACAGTCTGCCACTTTTCTTTATCGAGTACGATTTTGTTGCTTCTCTCGCTCTTCCTCTTGGTCTCCATTGAATGCTGGTCTAATGCCATTAATATTGGTCGATAGATTTCTCTGTCACATATTACAAGTGGTACTAAGAAAAAAGAAAAAAGAAAAATGAAAGAAAGGAGAGAATAGATGTGACTCAAATGGACCGAAGTAGGTGTAGTAGTAGCAGTAAGAGCGGGACATGAACCGGGCTCATGACATTTTGAACTTTGGAAGACAATGCCATGTTAACTACTTCCTTTCCTTGCTTATGTTTGTGATTTATTATGATATATAATGGTGATGTTAATTCTTTCCAAATGTTAGGATCGTTACAAATCTTGTTGGCTCGAAAAGAAAATTTCTTCGTGCATGCCTACTTCACATTATAGGATTTTATTTTTTGTTCAAGGGATTCGCAAAATGTAGGGATATATACCATTTGAAATTCATTTGAAATCCATTTGAAATTCATTTTAAGAATCTGAAATGTTGACGATATATACCCAAGGTTCACAATATCGGTATCGGAATCGGTATCGGACTATTCCTATGAGTATTGGTATCGACGATACCGGTAGTATCGGCGGTATCGTATCGGAGTATCGAACTTTGGTATCGGAAAACAAATAATTATTAATAAATTATTTACATTTAAAAACATATATTTTATACATTTAGGCATAATTTTAAGTATTTTAGCGTTATTTCTTAGTAGTTTTGAAATTATATGAAATAGTAGTCACCCTTACCGATTGGTTTTGCCGAATTGACCGGAACAAAGACCCCAATGTCGGTATCGGTCTTTATTTGGTATCGGTCTGTATCGGATCGGAACATGCCAAACCGTATTGGTATCGGCCTGTTGGATAATATCATTGTTATTAGTAACTGTCCAATGTCGGTATAGTATCGGAACATGCCAATGTCGGTATCGGTCTGTATAGTATCGGTATCGGAACATGCCAATGTCGGTATCGGTCAATATTTGGTATCGGTATCGGTCTGTATAGTATCGGAACATGCCAATGTCGGTATCGGTCAATATTTGGTATCGATCTGTATCGGATAGGAACATGCCAAACCGTATCGGTATCGGTCAATATCATTGTTATTAGTAACTGTCCGCTACTAATGTGTGTCCCATAATAAGACATTATATACGAATTTGTGCCTGTTGGATAATGTGTGTCCATCTTTGCAGAATTATTTTCAAATGGATATGAATTACTACTTGCGGAATCGTTCATGGATGTACAATCGTCGTCCTGATGATATGTGTGGTGTGCGGGATGAATACATAGCGGGAGTAGAGCAGTTCCTACAGTTTGCTAAGGCGTTCCCTCAGTACATGGACGGCACCAAAATTAAGTGTCCGTGTGTGAAATGTCATAACGTGAAATATTATCCAGAAGTGGAAGTGACATATCATTTGTACTCGAGGGGTTTCACGCCTAATTACTATCAGTGGACCGCACACGGAGAACTTGTGTCTTTAGCATCAGAGCCGGAGCCTTACGTTGAGCCGTATATGCATGCGGGACCTAATTTTGTTTCAGATAATCATGCATACGACGACGGGTGCGTGAACATGATTTTCAACGCTGCGGGGCCTAGTTTCGTTCATGATGCACCTGAGGAGGCACCGAACGCCGATGCTGCACAGTTCATGGAGTTGCTGGAGAATGCAAGGACTCCATTGTATCCTGGTTGTGAGGATCATTCACCGTTGGAGGTGGTTACAAGACTGTTGAGCATTAAGTCAGATTTTAACATGTCGCAAGAATGCTACAACCGAGTGTTGGAGTTGATTATAGAGATCTTGCCGGCGGGTGCTAAGTTGCCTAAAGACTTCTACCGGTCTAAGAGGATGGTGAGATCGCTCTGGATGGGATACGAGAAAATCGATTCCTGTCGCAATGGGTGCATGCTGTACTACAAAGACGACAAGGACGCAAATGTGTGCAGATTTTGTGGTACTGATCGCTATAAGACAACTAGTACAGGAAGGTCTACCGGTGCAAGAAGACCGACCGATTCAATGCACTACTTGCCTTTAACGCCGCGGTTGCAAAGATTATTTATGGTGAAAGAGACGGCCGAAAATATGAGTTGGCACATGCGAGAACAGATTGAAGGAGTGTTGGATCACCCATCCGATGGAGAAGCGTGGAAGCACTTTGATCGAGTGTATCCAGATTTTGCTTCAGATCTGCGAAATGTCAGGTTGGGACTATCTTCTGACGGTTTTACTCCTTTTGGTCTTTCGGGATCCTAGTATTCGTGCTGGCCTGTGATTGTTACTCCGTATAACCTACTGCCTTGGATGTACATGAAGACTCAGTACATGTTTCTAACCGTTATAATTCCTGGTCCGAACAATCCCAAGAGGAACATTGACGTGTACTTACAGCCTTTGATAGATGAGTTGAATCAGTTATGGGAAGTAGGTGCTAACACGTACGATGTTTCCAGGAAGCAGAATTTTCAGATGAAGGCAACCCTTATGTGGACCATCAACGACTTTCTGGCCTATGGAATGTTATCTGGATGGAGCACTCATGGCCGTCTCTCATGTCCGTATTGCATGGACCGTAGTAAGGCTTTCCGCTTGAAACACGGCGGAAAGCCGTGCTTCTTTGATTGTCATCGGCAATTTCTGCCAAAAGATCATCCGTTCAGAAGGAACAAGAATGCTTTCCGTACCGGCGTTGTAGAGAAGGGTGATCCACCGCCAAGGTGGTGCGGAGACACGATATGGAAGGAGGTTAAAGATTTTCTAAGTGCTATCGAAGATCCTACAACTGGGTACAAGTGCGATGGATTTGGTAGAGTTCATAACTGGACAAAGAGGAGCATATTCTGGGATCTGCCATACTGGAGTACCAATCTGATCAGACATAATCTTGATGTCATGCATATTGAGAAGAATGTGTTTGATAACATAATTAATACTGTGATGGACGTAAAGGGAAAAACGAAAGACAATCCCAAGGCCAGGTTGGACTTAAAAGAAATATGCAAACGCCCTGCGTTGCATTTGATACAGCAGAATGGAAAACAGTTCCTTCCGAAGTCAATTTTTTCGCTGGACAAGGAGGATAAAGTGAGACTTTGTCGGTGGATCCAGGGCCTAAAATTTCCAGACGGATATGTGTCAAATCTGAGAAGATGTGTCGATCCGAAGGAAAACAAATTGACGGGTATGAAGAGCCACGATTGTCACGTATTCATGGAGAGGTTAATTCCGATTGCATTTCGGGAATTCTTATCGCAGGCAGTTTGGGATCCATTGACGGAGCTTAGCATATTCTTCAGGGATCTTTGTTCTAAGAAATTGCTCGTTGATCGTCTAGAAAAGCAAGAGAAGGACATTGTGGTAACACTATGCAAGCTAGAGAGGGTGTTTCCTCCTGGATTCTTCGACTCTATGGAGCATTTGTCGATTCATCTATCCTATGAGGCATGTGTTGGTGGACCCGTCGAATATCGATGGATGTACCCGTTCAAGAGATATTTGAATCACCTAAAAAGAAAGGTGAAAAATAAGGCACGGATCGAGGGTTCTATTTGTGAAGCCTATGTTCTCGAGGAGATTACAAACTTTTGTTCGATGTATTTCAAGCCTCATGTTGCAACTAATAGAACGAGAGCTTCCAGAAACGACGAGGGAGATCATGAAAGTAATGATACAATACTGAAGGTATTCAATGCTCCAGAAAAGCCATCGGGTAAGATGAAAAAGAGATATCTGAACGATGATGAGCTAAGGGCTGCTCAGGTGTATGTATTACTCAACTGCGACGAGAAGGAAGTAGAGAAACTGGAGGGGTAAGTAATTAATACGTCTATATTATTTTAATAGTGTTAATTATTATACTATTACATTAATTGAATGATGTTGTTTTTAGCATATTTAATGATGATGTGAGGTCGGATAGGCCACACATAACAGAAGAAGAACTAGAACAAGAAATGAGGCGTTATTTTCCATCATGGTTGAGTGCATATGTAAGACTTGAGAACTCTGTAATTACCTTTTTGTATATGCACTTGATTGAGAATGAGCTTAATTGCTTCTTTCGTGGTATTTAGGTCGATCGTCCATACGCAAGACTTAAGAATGAGTCTATTAGAATGCTAGCCAAGGGACCAATTTATGTTGCAAAAATATGGCCAAGCTACTGTGTTAATGGATTTAGGTTCAAGTCAACAACTTGCCCGATCAGAGACAACTTTGTGGATCTCGATTCCACCAAAAATAGCTGTTTGTGTATCAGATCTTCGAACTACAAAGATGTTGATGCGGGCAACAATTTCTATGGCGTGTTACGGAAGATTGTGGAGCTGACATATAGTTATGGAATAGAGCCTGCTAAGATTGTGTTATTCAGGTGTGATTGGTTCGATCCGATTGAAGGTCAAGGTTGGAAAGTAGACAAGCACGGTCTTGTTGATATAAACTATCAGCGTCGATATCAAGCCTATGAACCATTTGTCCTATCAAGTCAGGCTCAGCTCGTGTACTTCACAAGTTATCCTAAACGGGAAACAACAAGGTTGGACTGGTGGGTAGTATGCAAGACCAAAGCTTGAAATACCTTTGAGGTTGACGATATAGCTTATCAACAGGATGAACTACCTCTTGTAACAAATATTATAGAAGTGGACACGACGAAAGTTTCCTATTACACATCTAATTATGTAGAAGAAGTAGAATTATCTGAAGAGGAAGATGCAGATGAAAGTGAAGATGTAGAGGAGGAAGAATAAGAAGAAGAAGAAGAAGAAGAAGAAGAAGTAGATGAGCTAAACGAACTAGATGAATTTTCAGAAGAGGATTAAATCTGTACGTTTGTTTTATAATCATATTTGACACTTTAGTGACACTTCTATCATATAAATCTGTGACACTTCAGTGACACTTTATTGACACTTTTATTGACACTTCAGTGACACTTTTTGACTATGATATTTTTTAAAAATCTGTGATGTCTATCATATAAATATATTTTTTTGTTTTATTGTCATATGTTTTATTGTCAGGTATGACTAGACCATCTGGACGACGCAGAGGATTATATATTAGGCAGTCCCGTCAGCCTCGGGCTGGGGATGGAGAGGGCAGTTCCGTACCCTCATCATCATCTCCGAGTACGCCAGTGTACCGTTCTGTTCCCGGTCCATTACCGGGACAGGGCAGTTCTAGCAGGTTGGCGACTCCTCCCTCGTCGTCCAGCCTTCCTATTCCCGGTCCATTATCGGGACAGGGCAGTTCTAGCAGGTTGGCGACTCCTCCCTCGTCGTCCAGCCTTCCTGATCCCGCGTCCAGCATCCCTGATCTCCCGTCCAGTATTCCAACTATCGACGGCTCTATGGAGGGAGCCCACGCCGATCATATGGAGGACGGCGATCAGACTGATCCTGCCCAGGCAGGAGGTGAGAGCGACCCTCCATGCGCTCCCCCGGGCGAGACGCGTATGGAGATTTGGACGGACGGGCCTATGAAGTAAGTTAATTAATTATTATATATTTCTCAAATGATTATATGTACATATATATTCATGAAAAATTATTATTGTATAGATATCGGCCTTCTGCAGTACAGAGACCGCTGGGGATATTTGTGAGGCAGAACTATGGTGGGCCTTGGCTCAACTACTCAGATGCTCCCGCAGATAGGAAGGCCTTTTGGTTCGCCCACTTCAAGGTAAAAAATTTATTTATTTTAAATTTTAATAATCATTTGTGTATATTATACAACTTTTGTATTTTACTTCTTGTAGAGGACCTATTTCTATCCACCACACCGGGCGGCGAGGATCGAGGGCCAATTTCCTGCCGTTATAGCCAAGCTCATCCGTGATGCGATCGACGACCAGAAACATCGTGATCGCGCCGGACGTCCGATCCAGGGTTGGATTACGCCAGAGCAGTGGACTGCGATGAAGGCTAGATTCAGCGAGCGCCGATACCAGGAGCGGTCTGAGAAGGCCAAGGTGGCGCGGTCGAGCGCCGGTAAGTGGTGTGGTGGCTCCATTCCGATGACGGAGCATTTTCGTCGTCTGGTACGTTTCCTATGACGAACATTAATTTATATATAGTTCGATATAATGTTTAATACTAATAATAGATAATATATTTTAACAGGTAAAGAAGGGTGAGGACCCGAACATGGTGACCGTCTTCCTGGTCACCCATCGGAGGGCTGGGGACTTCATTGACGAGAGGGCGACGCAGGCATATGTACGTTCTATTCAACTAATATTAACTGACTATAATTTAGAAAACAGGAAAATAGATATCAATATAGACTTTAGTAAACACTTACACGTTAGCAAACATGTTCTAGGCCGAGTTTGTTCGGCTACAGAAGGAGGCGGCTGATGCTGCTGCTGCTGCTAGTGCGCAAGCAGAGGGAGGGGCTGGTACTTCCTCCCAGCCGCCTGCAGAGCCATCGCCGGACGAGCTCTGGATGACCGCCGTTGGCGGTCTTCAGAAGGGTACGTACTACGGTACGGGATCCTACGGCGCGTATTTGGCTTCGGAGTCATCCCGGGCCCCCTCTGTCAGTGCGCAGTCTCCGGCTGCGCAGGCGTCGTCACGAGCTGAGGATGTTCGTCGTCAGATCGAGGAGCTGCGTCGCGAGTTGTAGCAGCAGATTTCTGATGCGGTCGAGCGACGATCCGACCCTCCGATCGTCACCGGACGATTTGATGCGATCGAGCGCTGTATACAGGAGCTGATGAGTCTGCATCAGGCTGCAGCTGCCAACTTGTAGACGCTCACCGAGTCTACGCAGCGCACGGAGCGTAGACAGGTCGAGCTGGACGGATCGCAGAGGAGCCTTTCTCTCTCACTCGCTCAGTATACTGAGAAGATGGTGAGTACCCTTGCTGCGCATGGTGAGCGACTGCGAGAGCTGGACCAGGTACGTCCTCCGGGTCCATCGACGGCGCCGACTCCAGATACTAGGGCTGTGCACATTTAAGTCAAACCGACCAAATCGAACCAAACCAAACCGAACCGATCGGTTTTTAACCGAATCTATGGTTCATTCGGTTTGGTTCGACTACACATTTTCTAAAACCGATCAGTTTGGTTCGATTCACGGTTTGGTTATTCTAAAACCGATTAAAATCGAACCGAACCAAACCCTATGTGAGTGTTAAATAATTAGGATTGGGTTGGACCGGTTGGTAGGGGAGACCGAGACTACTAGGCTAGTGTTAAATAATTGGGACTAAGCAGCAGTGAATGAAAAGAAAAGTGAAAACTTCTCTTCTCATTCTCATGTATAATTGTTGTGCACATTTTCATGTATGGTGATTCTGACATAGGTCACTCACATTCCATAATATACATCTTCTTTATTGTACTGACTTTTTGAAATTTGAAATTGAATGGTTTATGCTAGGGATTGTTGGTTGGCAGCTGTTACTTCCAAATCGGACCAAGTCCTTTTTTTTCCATGTGATTAACTGGAGTTCCATACCACAAAATAAGCAACAATACCTAACTTAATGGCAGTCCATTTTTTTTTTCTGTGATCAAAACCGACCAAGTCGAACTGAACCAAATCGAACCAAGTCGGTCGGTTTCAAAACCGAACCGACCAGTTGGTTGGTTTGGTTCAATTGGGATTAATTTCAAACCGATTAACTTCGGTTCGACTTCGGTTGTGACCAAATAGGTCGACCACCGACCAATGCATACACCTACCAGATACTGCACTGCCTCCGGCGCCGACTCCAGACATTGTACTGCCTCCTACTGCCCCTACGGTACAGCTCACCCAGGAGCAGTATGACTACATTCTATCCCAGTTGCGCGGCAGGGGTCCGCAGTGATTTTATTGGTTTTTTTATAACTTGTATGTATTGTCCCTATGGGCAAATTGTTTATTCATACACTGTTGTTTATACACTTGGTGGGAGACTTTTTATCATCTTTCATTTTTATTTGACTCTATTGGATGTTTGTGAGGATGTGTGTCTGTGATATTTACTTTGCACTGCCTCCTATTTTTATTGTGATATTTACTTTGTGATATCTGCGACGGGATGACAAATATACCTACGCTGGGTTATAAGCGATGATCTGATATACAAAGGAGATGCTGCCGAAATTTTAAAAAAATATATAGTGTATTTTTGTTATGATGTGTGTCTGTGTTTACAGTGAATGTGAAATACAGTGTTCGGAACCATCGACAGTTTCGATTACTGTTGTATGTTTTATCTTGGATAGAAATAGCAACAGTTCAGGGTGCACTTCTGAGAGCTTCATTTTCACGTCCTTCACTTTCTCGGACGTCGTAAAGGTTCTCGAGAAGGTGAAGGACGTGAAGAGGAAGCTCTGAGAAGTGCACCCTGAACTGTTGCTATTTCTATCAAAGATAAAACATACAACAGTAAGCGAAACTGTCGATGGTTCGAACACTGCACTTCACACACACTGTAAACACAGACATACAGCATAACAAAAATATCAATTATATTTTTTTAAATTTTTTTTTATATTAGCGACGTTCTGCGACGTATAGCGACGTCACACAGACGTCGCTATACGTCGCTAACTAGCGACGTTACGTCGCTCGACGTCGCTACGTTGCCCACGTGGCCACGTGGATGCCATGCCTCGTCATCATTTATAAACTTTTGAAGCGTCGCTAGTTGTCGCTTTACGTCGCAATGTTGGCGACGTACTTATACGTCGCTATCTGTCGCTCATTTCGTGACGTCTAGCGACAATTAACTACGCGTCGCAAATAGCGACGTTTGGCGACTAAATTGCCATCTGTGACTTGCCTATAAGCGACGTAGGTTTTTCGTCGCTAAATACATCGCAAATCATTGTTAACGACGTATTTTCTGTATTTAGCGACGTCTCCTGACGTCGCTAATCTGGGTTATTTTAGTAGTGATATCGATATCTTCATATGGAGTTATGAGGATATGCCGGGTTTAGATCCTAAAGTAGCTACTCATAAACTCAATATTCTTCCTAATGCCAAGCCTGTAAAACAATAGCAGCGGCATTTTCGACCAGATATGATGGACACAATTGAAGCAGAAGTCAAAAAGCTGATCACATGTGGCTTTGTTCGTGAAGAACAACATCCAGATTGGGTTGCCAACATTGTTTCTGTTATGAAGAAGAATGGAAAAGTTTGAGTTTGCATAGATTTTTGGGATCTTAATACAGCTTGTCCAAAAGACGAAATTTCACTTCCGATTACCGATGTCATGATAGACAACACATGTGGTTTTGAACGCATGTCTTTCATGGACGAATTTTCAGGATACAATCAAATTAAGATGCATCCAGGAGACGAAAAGTATACCGCTTTCCGTACACCTCTTGGAGTTTTTTGCTATACGGTTATACCGTTCGGACTGAAAAATTCTGGTGCTACGTATCAACGGGCCATGAGCAGCATCTTTCAAGAACATCTACAAAAAATAGTTGAATGTTATGTAGATGATATTGCTGTCAAGAGTCAATCAAAAGATGATCACATTCAAGACTTGAAGATAGTATTTGAGTTGATGTGCCAACGCATCAACGGAAGATGAATCCTACTAAGTCTTTCTTAGGGGTTTCCAGTGGCAAGTTTTTGGGATTTGTCATCACTTCTCAGGGTATCCATGTTGTTCCTGAAAAAATCAAAGCGATTCTTGAAATGCGTCCTCCGCGTAATCTAAAAGAACTTCGTGGTTTCCAAGGTCGCATTGCTTATCTTAGGAGATTTATATCCAATCTTTCTGAGAGATGTCAACATTTCTCCCGTTTATTAAAGAAAGGTGTATCATTTGTCTGGAAGGAAGCATGTCAGAAAGACTTCAATGACATCAAACAATACCTTACAAATCTACCTGTTTTGGTACCCCCAGTGGTGGGAAGACCATTTTTGCTATATGTTCGAGCCTTAGATCATTCCTTTGGTGCTCTTCTTGCACAGAAAAGTGATATGGGACATGAACAGGCAATTTATTATCTTAGTCGAATGATGGTCGGAGCTGAACACAGGTACACTCCTGTGGAAAAAGAATGTTTGGCCTTAATTTTTGCTATTCAAAAGACACGACATTATGTGTCAGGACAGACTATTCATGATATCTCCAGAATAAATCCTATTCGGGTATTGATAAGAAAACCGAGCATTCTTAATTCCAGGTTAGCTACCTGGGCGATGTTGCTCACTCCTTATGATATGGTCTATGTACCTCAAAAATCAGTGAAGGGCCAAGCATTAGCTGATTTCTTAGTAGCTCACCCTATACCTGAAATATCGAAGCTATATAAGGACATTCCAGATGAAGTTGTGGATTGCAACATGACTTTGAAGGATGACATTTGGCAACTATATTTTGATGGAGCATCACGGGTTGGACCTAAAGGCAATATTGTCTCTGGAGTAGGCATCGTCCTAGTCTCTCCTGATAAAATGGTCATATACCATGCATATTCTCTTAATGAGCCATGCTCCAACAATGTGGCAGAATATAATGCTTTGCTGATTGGTCTCCAAGTAGCAAAATAATTGGTCATCGAGTTCCTGAAAGCTTATGGAGATTCTTAACTGATTGTTAATCAGGTCAGAGGGACATATGAAGTCAAAAATCCTGACCTCATTCCTTATCATCAAGTGGTAATCGAATTGGTCCTTTTATTCAAAGGATTTTTTATCGAATTCGTACCACATTCTCAGAACTTTGAAGCTGATGCTCTTGCTAGTTTAGATGCAGACTTAGCTGTTCCAATTATAAGACAAAACACCATAACTTTGTTGGATCGGGACTTATTCTATGTAAAGAATAACTTGCATATTGAACAGAGTTATACTACAGAATCAAGTTCTCAACAAAGGGATTGGAGAAGTCCATTCATTGATTATGCGGTCCATGGGATTTTACCTGAAGATCCAAAAGAAGCTGCATCAGTCAAGAGATGATCATTTCGATTCTATTATAATTCTTCCTTATATATGTTATATCGTCATTCTTATGATGGACTTTTACTACGTTGTCTCTCTGAGAGTGAAGCTAAACAAACACTCCATGAAGCTCATGATGGTGTCTGTGGTGTCCATCAACCGGGTCCGAAATTATAGGACCGTATTCGAAAAATAGGATATTATTGGCCATCCATGATAGCAGATGCTGTGGATTATGCTAGACGGTATAAAGCATGTCAGATTTATGCTGATTTTATCCACCAACTATCTGAATTCCTACATCTTACAGCAGCTTTTTGGCCTTTTGAAGCCTGGGGCATGGATATTATTGGTCCGATTAATCCTCCTTCTGTCAAAGGACATCGGTTTATATTGGCTATAACCGATTATTTCTCTAAATGGGCGGAAGCTATTCCCTTGTTGAAGTAAAAATATCAAATGTGGTTAGTTTCATCAAATACCATGTCATTTATCGCTTTGGAATTCCCCGACGGATAATTCATGACAATGGACCACAATTTGTCAGTCAGGCATTTTATCGATTCTGTGACAAGAATCGGATCCAAAATCTGGCTTCTACGGCCTATAATCCAGCTGCTAATGGTTTGGCCGAAGCTTTCAACAAGACAATCATCAAACTTCTCAAAAGGTTCGTCTCTTCTAATAAACGTGATTGGAATGAGAAACTTGGAGAATGTTTATGGGCTTACCGAACAACAGTCCGAACTCCTACTGGTTTTACATTATTTTTACTGGTTTACGGGTGTGAGGCTGTTCTTCTACTGGAAATTCAGATTCCATCTCTTAGAATAGCTATTGCTAATGAGCTTACTATAGAGAATAATGATCGGTTAAGACTTCAAGAACTTGAAGGATTGGACGAAAAGCGTCTTCAAGCGCAACAGCACATTGAGCTTTATCAAGCCCGTATATCTCGAACTTATCGTAAAGTTAAAGAGAGGATATTTAAATTCGGTGAGTTAGTTCTAGCTGTTCGAAGACCGATGGTGATGACTCATAAGAGCAAAGAAAAATTCCAAGCAAAATGGGAAGGTCCCTATGTAGTAGAGTCGGTATTCTCCAATGGTGCCTATAGGTTGTCTAAACCTAATGGAGATTTGCTTATGATGCCGATCGATGGCAAATTCTTGAAAAAATATTATGTTTGAATTTCTTCTTTATTCTCCAGCTTCCAATGTTAGGTTAAGCTGATCATTTGTCTTCCTAGAAGAAAATTTTGATCTTCTGTCTTACCAGCTGATTAAAAAAAGAGAGATTTATTATTTATCATGTTCTCATAACCTCTGAATAAATATTAAGTCTACTTTTTCTTCTATCTATCATGTCCTTTTGGCCTCTGAATATATATTAATCTATTTTTCTTTGAGTTGTTACGATCTGTCATGTTCACATTACCTCTGATAGTATCGTATACTCTAAACAGAAAACAAGATTCATTATCTATCATATCCACATTACCTCTGGATAGATATAATTTATTGAGTTTAAAAAGACTTGTCATGTCCATATTACCTCTGATAAGTGTTTTCTATCTCATATCTATTGTTTAATTACAAAATAAATAATAGGATCATAAAACAAATATTTTATTCATTTTTGTAAACATTACAGAATGAAAAAAGATAGAAGGTTACAAAAATTCTTTATTTTTGCCCAAGGCGGAGCAGAGACATCTTCAAGAAGTTTTTGTAGCTCCGCTAGCCATTTTTCACGAGAGCTCAATACATTATTAGTAGCTACGGTGCGTCGAGCTTCGGAAGTACAGATGTGAGAAAGTCTAATAAAAGTGACTATCATCTTGTCCTTGGCATCGTCAAGGGTTTTGATGGTAGCCTCAGCTCCGAAGACTTGTTCCTCCAAAATTGAGCTCTGAGTTAGCTGCTGGTCCCGAGCTGTGATCATCTGCTCCCTCTCCAGAATTCTATCATTCTGTTGATGAATTCTTATATTCGAAGTTTCATAGGCCTCTCTCTGAATCTCAAGCTGAGGCTTAGCTTCAGCCAAAAAAGCTTTTTCTTTGGCCACCTTGATGTTGTAATCATGGAGGGCTTCATTGAAAGTCGTTTCCCGAGCATGGTATTCAGCTGATAAAGCGTCATACTCCTCTTGGATAAGACTTTCAGTGGTCTCACTTGACAGCTTTAGATATTCTTTGATGGGCTGTTCAAGTCCCTCAACGACTTTCTCCAAGGCTGCTCCTCTCGCTGCATCATTAAACCTGGCGACATTTTTGATAGTAAGAGCAATCGCCGCCTTCAGACTTTCATAACTGAGGCCCTTATTCAGGACCATTTTTATCAGAGCCGCCAAAGACTTGTAAAAAGTATCAGTATGAATCTCAACTAAGAGATTCATTTCTGCGCTTGAGCTCGGTGTTGCGGCGATGTCTACCAGATCTCTTCTCTGAAGACTAGGAACAGATGTTGCCTTAGTAGCAGACTGAGATGAGGCCGTTGTTGTTATTGCTACTATGGCCAACTGATCCCCAGGAGCTTCAGGGACAGTATCTTCAGCATTTGTTACTCCAGCCGGTTCTGGAGTCGATACTACGTGAGTTTCTGTGGCGGTGATTGGTGCGGGTGGAATGGTAGTTATGGCAGCTGACTCTGGTTCGGGCATTGTCTCTTCAAGAACTTGTGCTGAGTCAGCAGCAATAGCAGAAGTTGTTATTACAACTTCCCCAACTTCAGTTGATGATTCGACTATGTCTTCATCACCTTCTTCGACTACCGGCTCTGCAGGATCTTCAAGTATCTCAGTTGTAGCGAGTCTTTCTACAACTGATCCTTCGTCAAAGTCTAATTCTTCCTCAGTAGCCACTGCATCATCTACAGTAGGTTTTTCTGTAGTTTGTTCTTTATCTCCGCCCTCAACAGGAAGAGACAATTCTGGCTGAGCCTGCACCTCTGGCTCTTGCTGTACCTCTATAGATTAAGGATATTCTTCTTGAGCATCTTCTTCTTCTGAAGTAGACTCCTATTCCTCAGACTCTGCATTTTCTTTATAAATGTCTTCTTAAGGAGGAGGAGGAGCCACAAGCTTTGATGTGATGATAACACCTACAAAATTAAACAAAATAAGTTAATATACAAAAATCATCATTTTATGTGGATTTTATATAATTTATATTTACCTGGAGTAGGTGTAGGACGTGCCAAGTACGCTTCATAATCACCATCCCAGTCATCATCGTCAAAAGTAATAGCTGGTTCATCCGATAGGATGGACTCTCGATCAACAGTATGTACTGGAGCGACATCCTCAACAACTTGAGCCTTTTGAGGCACAGTCAAATGAAGTGCCGAGCTGAGACGTCCCGGAGATAGGACCGTCACCGCTTCCATTGACTCTGCTGGTTAGGAGGCCGAGGACCCTTCTCTAGGATGGGCCGAAGAAGATGCAATATGTTACGGCTCTTCAACTGGAATATCAATTTCTGGGGTAACAGCTCTTGATCTAAAAGGCCCTTTGGTGGTAACCTTCTTCTTCTTTTCAGGGGTCTTCTCTAGAAGAGTAGCAGCTGTACCTTGTTTACGTTTTCGGGTCTCGCCAATAATGATAGGTTCTGCAGCTTTTTTCTCCATTCCCATTGGGATTACTTCTAGATATGTATCTGGAACAGCAGCGTCGTCAGGTGTGTCTGATTGCACCCTGACTGGCTCTTCAATATTCCCTTCCTTGGGCCATCTTAGACTACCTCTCATAATGTAGCCATGGGTGAAGGAACGGATAGATACGTAAAAGCGAGCATACGTATGAAGTATACGTAGCTCAGTGGTGCTTGTAGCAGTCGATATTTGAAATTTGGCACCGGTACAGGCAGTGCTAAAATATCTCCAACCTCTTGCACCATCAATCAGCTTCCCATAATGATGAAAACTAGTAGAAGGATTGCCAACATAAAGTTGGTCATATCCGAACTGGCGAGCGAACCGACTTGGTAAATACGGTTCAAATGTGCAGCCGTCTTCATTTCTGTACATCAGATGGGAGGGTCTGATGCACTGTAGCCATCTGAAAACTGGAGCTGACAATAGAGTTCTTTCTTCAACTTCATCTTCAAATTATACGTCGAATCAGTCGGCTGGAACTGGTGGCCGGGTGCAGAAAAAGTTCCAACCATAAGAGTAATTCAATACTGCTCTGGTATCTGCCACTGTCGTGGCAGTCCATGTGGCTTTGCTGAACTTCTGGAGGAAGACCTCCGCATCATCTTCGGGGTCTGTTGGTAACAAATTACAGTTGTGATGCAATAACCAGCCCATAAGGTAAGTGAAGGGCATCTCCGGGGCCTGGTGGTAACAAATTACAGTTGTTAATTAATTCCTCACCAAAAGTCCTCAGACCTGCATTTATTCGGCACACCATTGCCGATAGCAGATTGATTCTAACTTTGAACACCAAACGTACCGTTGGCCATAGCATATTTTGGTGGATTCTATCAACTGTACCGGTCCCCGGTACAATCCATCTCCTCAACCATAAAGAAAGAAAGCCTGCCAGCAGGGCTTTCTTGGAGATCTTCTGGCTGCCATATCTGAGGAAACTCAAGGCTTCGGTTCTTGCAGAGAACTCTCCAGTCTTGGTGGACAAATATTTGTTTGGAAATTTGTAACCAACCATCATATCCCGTATTTTATCAATAGGGATTGTTGAACCAGTGTTGATGGCTGGAGCCTTATTCTTTTGAAATCTTTCTTTATCATCTTTGGATATCTTATCCTTGTGGTAAAAAAGATATGTTGTCCACTTGTTGATGTACGCCAGATGAGATCCACTTTCATGCATGGTAGTAAAGATCATGTAGTGGCACATCAACTCTTCATATACCTCAACCAATTGAGGATTTTTCTCCCTTATTTCTGTTAGTTCTCGGTTCGAGGGAACATACTCTTCATATGGGGCTTCCCCCATTGGCAGCTTGGAGATGAATTGCATCTCATGAAGTGCGAGACCCATTTCACCTTTTGGGGTCGCAAAAGTTCCTGTAGAACTGATATATATCTCCATCAGAGCCATGAACAAACTATTGTTCGGTGGTAGCTAGTGGAGGCCACTTCTTCATACATGCCGATGTCTTTTAACTCTGTCTGGAAGCTCCTCATAATCCAAACACTGATCTGAATCTAGTTCTGGTTAAAAGGAGTTAGCCACCCTGGTAGTCTGGGGTTGGCCTGGGGATATAGTACTGCAGCCTTTATGAACTTATTAATGAACATTTGGGTCTGCACTGGCTGGATCAAAGTCGAATCTTCACTCGAAGTGAATCCTGGCAGGAGACCGGCGAAGGGGACAACTCCACCACTGGGAGTGCTGGTATGGTAGCCCATGTCATTTGCTCTATCCCTCTAGAAGATGATCCTTTTTGGCCTACCATGACTGCTGGGAGTCAGGTTCCATAACATCTTTCGGGGATGGATGGCATGGATAAATGCAGACAATGGATAATCTCTATCCATGTCAGGGAGGTACATTGCTCTATCTCCAAACTTTAACACCCAAGCCTCCTTCTTGGGGTGTGTTTGTGATTTGAAGTCTATTATATCCCCGAATAAGAAAGCTGACTTTGTAAATTGTTGACCATCTAGCAACGTCAACACTTCTCCATTTATCATGGACAGCAACATTCTGTCCCCTTGAGCAGATATTAGTTGTGCTCTCCCTGCAGGATATTCAGGATTCGACTGGGGAAACTCCACGTGGGACAGGTTCTCCAAATAATTTGAACCCACCATACTAGTTGATGAGCCAAATATTTCTGCAAGTGGGTGAATTTGTAAATCCACTGCCAAAAGAAAAAGAAAAAAAATCAAGTTAGTGAAAATCTAATTTGATAAAAAGACTCTGACTGTGCAAACTTTACGCTTATTAAAGTTGATAAAAAATTTAAAAGTGTAAAAAGTTCTTTGTCTTTTCACTTATGAATTTTACGTTGGCATGTGTTGACATGGGCGTATTTTAATTTTTACGCTAGCACGTGTTGACATGAGCGTATTTTAATTTTTATACTGGCACATATTGATGTGAGCGTATTGTGAATTTTACGCTAGCATGTGTTGGCATGAGCGTATTTTAATTTTTACGCTAGCACGTATTGACGTGAGCGTATTTTAATTTTTACGCTAGCACATGTTGATGTGAGCGTACTGTAAATTTTACGCTGGCATGTGTTGACATGAGCGTATTTTAATTTTTACGCTTACACGTGTTGACGTGAGCGTATTCTAATTTTACGCTGGCACATGTTGATGTGAGCGTATTTTTAAATTTATGCTGGCACGTATAAACGTTGGCGTATGTTCTTAATTTTACGCTGACACGTATAACGTGGGCGTATTTAATTATCTCAGTTTCTACGCTGACACGTATAGCGTGGGCGTGAAGTGGAAAAATAGGATTTTCTTCTCCGACGAACTCGCGGCCGAAGTTTAGTACTTTTATCCTTCATTGCCGGAGCCACGGCGGGGTTGCTCTTTTGAGGCGGTGTTGATGATGGGACATAGGTTTTTGCGCGGTCGGCCGACGATGAATCGGCGACGGGCTTCTTGCCTTTGCTGCTGGCGGCGGTCTTCTTGGGAGCCATTGGATCGAAGTAAAGGAATGAAAGAGGAAGAAGAGTAAAGAGAGATCGGGATTACGAAAGACAAGTAAAAAAATTTCTCTATTCGAAGAGCTCTATTTATAGAGAAATTTTTGAATCGGTTCAAATTCTCGAATTCTACGATGACTGTTGGATATCCCGACTTTTACGCGGATGACCGTTGGATATCCTAAATTATACGCTGACTGTTGAAATCCCGAATTTTACGCTTCTGTTCAAAGTATTTCAAATTTTGAAAATAATTTGAAAACTTTGAAGAGGGTCTTGTAGGAGCGTAAAAAGTTCTTAATGGACTAAGTCAAAGAAGTTGAGAACTTTACGCAATTCAAACTGAGTCAAACTCAGACTCTACGCGAGCTACTCTCTACGCAAGCTATTCTCTACGTGAGAAGCTTTTACGAGAGAGTTATCCTCCAACTTTACGCCAGGGACAGGCTGTCAGACTGCATTTATTGTGCGTGATATTTGATCTGACAGCAGGATTTTCTGACAAGAACAGTGCACAGAAGCCGATAGGATTTGATTTGCACTAAACCCAACGCTTGTCGTTTAGTGTGCAGATGGGCTACTTTACGCTCAATAAACTGCTTCTTTTACGCACGATAGCTATTTCGAGCTTTTACGCTCAAAGCTATTGTGTGCGTAAAGTTTATTTGAGCTAATTTTACGCTCAAGGCTATTTTTAGCCACTTTACGCTGGAAGCTTATTTTGGGCTATTTTCACGCCCAGTCTGCTACTTTACGCGGGGAGTATGTTTTGGGTCATTTTTATGCCCGAGCTTTCCTGGCTACATGAGAACGTGGTTTGCTTGCGTGACTTTCATGCCACACTTATCGAGGAACGTGTGTACGTGCTCTTCCTATTTTGTTGAAGTAGTAGGACACGTATCACCATGCATAGAGATCAAAACTCTACATGGGACACGTGTCACCGTGCGTAGAGGATGATTTACATCGTGGGTGACAGTTACTCGCGTAGAGACCCGATTTTGTTGCTTTTTACGCACAAAGGGTCTAGTCTATAAATAGACTTATTTTTCAACACAGAGAACATCATGAGATCAATAGAGATACAGGAGAGGAGGTTCTGAGAAAACTCATATTTTTAGAGTGATATTCCCAGAAGCATTTCTTCAACTTTTTCTTAAGAACAAGGTGAAGCAAAGCAAGAAAGCATTCGACTGTGCCAACAATGCCGTTGATCGATACCTTTTTGTTGACTTAGTTCTTCCGATTGTTCATCTTCTTCAAGCAGTTTTCTTCATCATCATCATATAGTCCAAGGAACAAAGTGATCGCTCTCAGATCAGACTTCCATAGCAATACTTTCCAGAACAATTTGTACTTTGATACTTTTTCTAGTTTTCTTTCAATAGCCAATTTTTAGGCATTTTGTTAAGTGAAACATTCACATGTGTATTTAGGGTCTTCCTAGTCGGATTGATGTTTTTGATACTGTAAATATGAACTGCGTTTCATAACTGAGTTTAAATTGGTTTAAATGTTAAATTGATGATTAATAAGATGGTTTTAACTGCAATTTATAAACTGAACACTATGTTTTATATATGGGTATGTTGGTTTAAATGTGGGTTCGAATTTGGAGTTTTGTGTTGATGATTTCATGAGTGATTGCTATATGTGAACAATGGATATAGGTTTTTGCATTTTCCTGAGAATGTAGGGTTATGTGTAGGCTTACCTGAGTTTTCCTACTGAACCCCTATTGTCTGTACACTGAGCTGCTGTACACATCACTCCCTATGCTGCTATACTTGACACTTCACTTTCATATGATACACACACACCCCCTTTACTATCCACCTACACAACACTGTCACACACTCATTCACATACACACACACATTCACCTATACTACTGCTACTGCACATACTAAAACTGAGAACACACACATATATACATTACACTCTAATACATTATATACACACACCCACACCCACACACACACATACTTCTTGAAGGTAAATCCCATTTACATTTCCCCTACGTATATATATATATATATATATATATATATATATATATATATATATATATATATATATATTTTACACTCTAACACATACGTATTTACACTCTAATACATTTCCCCTACGTGTATATATATATATATATATATATATATATATATATATATATATATGGCTATGTACGTATATGTGTATATATATATATACACATATACGTACATAGCCATTTATATATATATATATATATATATATATATATATATATATATATATATATATATATATATATATATATATAAATGGCTATGTACGTATATGTGTATAACTATATGTATATATATGTGTATGTCTCTATGCATAGATATATGTATCTATATGAATTGGTATATGGGGTGGTTATATAGATTATGTATATATGGCTATGTGGTATATGTAATATATAAGCTGTGGCATAACTAGCTAATAGGCATAGAGTAGACATGGTATGTACAAAATTGGCATGTTTACATAGGCTAGCTAGACTAGTTTTGACTAGTTTGACCTTAGAGTTGACCAGAGTTTGTAGGAACGAAATCGTAAAGCACAATACTCTAGAGGGGGGGTGAATAGAGTTGGCAGCGGAATATTGCTAATTAAAAAATGTTAGCAGCAAGATCACAGAATAATAATCACAACTAAGTAAAGTAAAGGCAGAGATAAGAATGCAAACACAAAGATAGCGATGTATACTAGTTTTCCTCTGTTGAGGACTAATCCAGCCGGTAGAACTCTTGCTACCAGTTGAATCCACTATTGGCAAAACCGCAAGTTTTCTTACGAAGTCCTTGCAACTTCTACAACGCGAGCTTTGATACGAAGAACTCGTCCAACTTCAATTGTGAAGAGGTATTCTTCAATCAAGCCTTCTAATTACAATCTCTCAGAAACTTCTAGACCGTACCGCACTGGCAAATCGACTAGAGGATTGTAATTGGCTTGGGATCTGAAATTTAAAGCTCAAGAAAACTCTTTGGAAGACTGAAAGCTTTAGATAGAGAGAAGATTGAAAGTGAATACGTGAGTTGAAATGATCGAAATCCTTCTCTATTTATAGGAGTTCCAAAGACAAAATTCTGGCAGAATTCGGGCAGAATTCGGACAGAACTCGATGAGGAAATCTCGGTCAAATTCGCAACTGCAGGAGGATCAAGTTCAGAAGAATTCAAAAATCAAACGACCACCAACCGAACTCTGGCCGAGTTCTGTCAGGGTTAGGTTTGGTTTTAAAAATTAGTTTTTGATGATTTTTGAAAACCTTTTTGAAGCTTTTGTTTAAACGAATGTTTTTCAAAACAAAGGACATTTTAAAAGTATTTTGAAAATATTTTGGAATAGCCTATTTGCCAGTACGACTCGATGTACAACGTATTCCTGGACTCAATAAAATGAAAAATACATTTCTTGAAGAAATACAGACTCGAACAGGCAAACATCGCTTCGGTCTTGAACTGTGTAGATAGCTGTTCTTGATCATGTCCAAGAGTCCGATACATCCTGACTAGCTTCATATATCCAGACAGAGTTTGATCAATTATTAAAATCAGGTTGACCATATGACCAATGGGCCAACAATTTCCCCCATTTTGATAATTGACAAACTATGAAAGATATAACATTTAAGCTTGAAATAAAATCAAAAATTGTTCATCCTGCATTTTCTTAAAAGAATGTTAGATCTTTATTTTTCTCCCCCGTTGTTACTTAGCAAAATAATTGCAAAAGAGATAAAACTCCCCCGCAATCAATGCATAAATAACAAACAGTGAAGAAACACAAGAAAATAAACATGATAAATGATAGTAAAGAAAATTTGAATGACATCACAGACATGTATTTGTACTCAGGCAGTTTATAATAAACAAAGAATTATATCACAGGCAGTTTATAGTAGAGACGCAGATAAAGAAATGCTAAGTAAATAAACTGATGTGAATTATAAAGTACGAAATCCATGAAATGATGTCCAAAAGAAATAAAGATGTCCAGTACAAGTCCTCAAAAAGAAATACTGATAAAGTCTGAAAATAGAAAAACTTGGAATGTCGGAGCATTTCCAAGTATACAGGAGATAATGCCTAAGTCTCATATCAACTAACATATCACAACTCCTCCACCTCATCATCATCATCAGTATGATGACCAGCATGTCCAAAAGGACCAACTCCAGAGGTACCCGCGCCAGAAGGGTGAGGAGGAGCGCCAGTGTAAAACTTACCGACATAATCACGAGGAGGAGCATGGTCAGAACGGTACCAATCATATGCGTTACCGGGCTGAAATTAGGCATGAACAGCCTCATCCTCACAGCGGTAACCAGAAAAAGCTGGATCTCTAGGGATGGAACCGGCTGAATGTCCAGTCTGGGCGAAACGAAGATCAGCTAATGAATTTGCAATCGCCTGATAACGGGTGACGTCGCAGAACTCACGTTCGCGAGCCATGTCCGTCATGGAGACGTGCAAATCTGAAAGGTGCTGGTGTATGCCCTCAAATGTCAAAGCATACTGCTGAGGAGGTGGAGGAGGTGGAGCAGTAGCAGGAGCAGTAGAAGGAGCAGATGCAGTCATACTGCGACGAGATAACTTGAGAACCTTGGGCTCAGGGTCTTGAGCACAAGTAGATAAGTCAATGTTGAAATGCTGGAAGATGCGTGGGAGAATTATCGCGTAAGAGAGATTTCTATCTCTTGTACGACAACGTCCCATCATCTGAATAATGGTCTTAGGGGAAGAAAATGGAATCCCCTTAACAATGTGATACATAGCAGATAATTCAAGAGACGTGACATCATCCTTCGAAGTAGACTTCGGAAGGAGAGTGGAATAAATGATACGGTACAATTCATAATTAAACAAGTTCAAGTTGTTTGCCTTGAACTTTTCAGAGCGAACTCTATCAGGTGCACAAAGTTCAGCTTTGAAACTGGTAAGTGTCGTGCCTTCGGGGAAATTAAATTCAGTGATGTCAACAAGCGGTTCACCTTCGTTGGGAATACCAAGGATCTCCGCTAAGAGAACATCATTGAAATTGATATCTAATCCTCCAACACGTGTGCTTACATCAAAAGTGTTTAGTATGATATTGCAGTAAAACAGTCTAATGGCATTAGTTGCTACGGGGAAACAGAGTTTAACAAAATGCTGTAACCCTAATGCCTCAAAGAAATGGCGATGATCAGGAAATACAGTCCACTTGATGGGTGCGCCTGTGCATATGGATCTCATGGAGAAGTCTCCATACCACAGTAAGGCTTGGTCTAGGGTTTGAAAGTAAAACTCGTCGAACGTGACGTCGCTAGATTAGACTGGCGAAAATAGGGAATTAGTAGGTGGATCCGAAGATGAACCTTCCTCACTTGGGTTGGTTGTCTTTTTCCTCTTAAAGGGGTTGAATCCCTTAGGTGCCATTTATGCAAATAAAAGGAAATAGCACGAAATTGAACGGAGAGGAAACAAGGAGTTATACCTCCCGAGATTGGAGTATGTTGTAGAGAATAAAGAACTCCGTACGAATCCAAAGTTTGGATTGATTTTACCACTTGGATTGGAAGAGAGGGAGTGATGAAGAACTAGGGTTAGAAGGTCTCCTCGCGCGGCTGTTGGTTCTGTTGATGTGGTTTAGAAGCAATGAGGAAGAAAGGCTCTCGGGTTCTGGTTATATAACCTGATACCTTCAACCGAACTCGGGCCGAATTCGGTCCTAAGTCTGGCCGAATTCGCCTGGGTTTGGTTTGGAACACTTTCTTTTTCATTGGCTCATTTCAAATATTTAATTCAAAGATTAGTAATTTTAACTTTCAATTAATATAATTAATATTATTTTATAGATTAAATATCATTACACAGTGACTATTTCAGATTAGCTATAGGAGTACTGTTCGAGCTGGCGGAGGTTCACCGGGGAACTCTTAAGTACCGCTTCGCTTCAACCGTAGTTGTGGTGACAGACAGAATCTTTATTGTCTTGTCTCTAACACAGTTTTTGCATATTGAAATAAAATCATAAAATAAAATCAATTAATATTATTGACGTCCAAAATTCCTAATTCTCGACGTAAATAATTGAAACGATCTTCTGCTAGAGGTTTTGTGAAAATGTCAGCTAATTGATTCTCAGTATCTATGAATACAAGGTCAATATCTCCATTTTGATGATGATCTCTAAGAAAATGATGTCGAATCTCGATATATTTTGTACGAGAATGACATACAGGATTCTTAGTCAAATTAATAGTGCTCGTGTTATCACAGAAAATAGGAATATATGTATAAAATAAATCATAGTCTTCTAAAGTTTGTTTCATCCACAAAATCTGATCACAACAACGTCCTACGACGATATACTCAGCCTCTGTTGTTGATAGGGCTACAGTATTTTGCTTTTTACTAAACCATAGACTAAAGCTTTGCCTAAGAAATGACATGTGCCACTGATACTTTTTCTATCAACTTTGCATCCAGCAAAATCTGCATCCAAATAACCAGTAAGGTCAAAGGACTTAGTTTTGGGATACCACAAGCCAACAGAAGAAGTGCCCTTAAGGTATCGAAAGATACGCTTAACTGCGCACAGATGTGATTCCTTTGGATTAGCTTGAAAATGTGTACACAGGCAAACACTAAACATTATATCTGGACGACTAGTAGTTAAATAAAGTAAACTACCGATCATACCTTGATACTTACGTGTGTCGACCGGCTTGCCTTGTTCATCAATATCAAGCTTTGTTGAAGTTGCCATCGGAGTGCCAATAGGTTTGACATTGTCCAGGTCAAACTTCTTTAGCAAATCTTTTGTGTACTTGGCTTGATTTATGAACGTCCCATTATTAGTTTGTTTGATTTGCAGTTCGAAAAAGAATTTCAGCTCTCCCATCATGCTCATCTCAAACTCATTCTGCATACACTTAGAAAATTCTTGACGCAGAGATTCATCAGTAGATCCAAATATGATATCATCTACATAGACTTGTATTAAAAGAAGCTTACCATTAAAGGACTTAATAAAAAGTGTAGTGTCAACCTTGCCTTTTGAAAAACCGTTATCAAGTAGGAAAGAGCTTAGACGATCATACCAAGCACGAGGGGCTTGTTTCAAACCGTACAAAGCTTTCTTCAACTTGAAAACATGATCAGGGTTTTTAAAATCTGTGAAACCCAGAGGTTGTGCTACAAAAACTTTTTCTTTTATAAAACCATTTAAAAATGCACTCTTGACATCTATTTGAAATAATTTAAAATTATGAAAACATGTAAATACACATAACATGCGAATAGATTCTAATCTCACAACTGGGGCATAAGTCTCATCGTAGTCGATACCTTCTTCCTGATTGTATCCTTGAGCTACGAGTCGAGCCTTATTACGAGTCACTAAACCATTCTCATGCAGTTTATTTCGGAATACCCAACGGGTGCCAATGACCGGACGATCAATAGGCTTGGGAACAAGTTTCCAAACTTGATTCCGTTCAAATTGGTTTAATTCCTCTTACATAGCATCTATCCAAAAACTATCACTACATGCTTCATCAATAGTTTTGGGTTCTAGCTGTGAAATAAAAGCAACACTAGAAACAATATCTCTACTGGATGTACGAGTACTTACACCTTTGGTAATGTCACCAATTACCAAATCCTTTGGATGATCAGCCATAAATTTTAATCTTTTCGGCAGACTCTGAAGGTAGCTGACTCTGAAGGTTCCTGGATCTTCTCTAGGAGGATCAGCTAGTGCCGAGCTTGGTTAAGAATCAGCTGTTGTTGAGCTTCGTACAGTTGGATCTTCGTCATTGTCATCGATAGTCATTTGATTCAATTCATCAAAAGTGACGTTGATTGACTCTTCGATGATCATGGTTCGTTTGTTGAAGACTCTGTATCCTTTGCTCTTGGCCGCATAACCTAAAAATATACCTTCATCGGCCTTTTCATCAAACTTTCCCAAATTGTCTTTTGTAGTAAGAATAAAACATTTACAACCAAATATTCTAAAATATGAAATAGATGGAATTCTATCAAACCATAACTCAAATGGAGTCTTCTTCAATTTGGGTCGAATTAGAACTCTATTGAGAACAAAACAAGCTGTATTGACAGCTTCAGCCCAGAAATATTTGGGTAGACTAAACTGGTTTAACATTACTCTGGCCATTTCGGATAGAGTTCTATTCTTACGTTCCACAACTCCATTTTGTTATGGAGTCCTAGGGCAGGAGAACTCGTGTACAAAACTGTGTGTGTCACAAAAATGCTCAAACTCTGCATTCTCGAATTCGCCTCCATGATCGCTTCTTATACGAGTGATCATGTAACCTTTTTTATTCTGAACTTTCTTATAAAAGGCGACAAATTCGGATAATGCATCATTCTTGCCTGTCAAGAAGTATACCCACGTGTATCTAGAGAAATCATCTACAATTACGAAAGCATAAAGCTTACCTCCGAGGCTAGTAACTCTGCTAGGACCAAATAAGTCCATATGAAGCAATTGTAGAGGTCTAGTAGTACATACTGCATTTACTGACTTGAATGTGGATCTGGTAGCTTTGTTCTTTTCACATTGGCTGCATACCGAATCCTTCTTGAATGTAATGTCCGGTAAACTGCGTACTAGCTTCTTTGTGGATAATCTTGATATTGTGTCCATATTTGCGTGACCGAGTCTCATGTGCCACAGATGACTCTCAACACTTTTAGCCATTAAGCATCTACCTGAAATGTTAGTTTCTTCCAACAAATAGAAAACATATATGTTATCTTCCCTGATACCTTCAAAGATAGGACTACAAGTTGAGCTATCAACTATAGTACATTTGTCTTTGCCAAAGTTGATGCCATAACCATGATCAGCTAGATGACTTACGCTGAGTAGATTATGTTTCAACTCGGTAACCAGACAGACATCCTTAATCACAGGATAGGGAGACTTACCAACATCACCGATACCAATAATATACCCTTTCAAGTTATTACCGAAGGAGACATAGCCTTCCTTCTTTTTCTTCGACAGTGTTGCAAATAGTGTAGCGTCACCGGTCATATACCGTGAACAACCGCGGTCGAGGATCCATTTGCTTTTAGCATGTGAAAGGTGTTCCACCTACAAAACAGTTTGCAGATAAAACTTTTGGTACCTATTTCTTGATGGGTCCTGAAATGTTAGCCTTTGGTATCCAAGCATAAATATTTAAATCAACAAGCTTTCTGATTCTACATACAGATAAAATATGACCAATGAGGCCACAATAATGACATTTTGCATGTCGAGTGTTGAAAGCTGAGTGGTGTGCATGGTTGGTAGGTTTAGGTTTTCTAGTATAGAAGAAAGCATGCCTATAATCCTGTTTGGGCTTAACCTTTTGGGGTAAAGGTTTGATAGGGTTAGGTCTGACAGTGTTTGGCTTGGGAATTTTCCGATTTTTCGGTAAGTGACACGTGTTAGGGAAGGAAGCAGCAGTCTCAGGCTGTTTTCCTAACCTAATTTCCAATCTTTTGGAAGTGTCATACAACTTAGTATAATCAGAAGTGAGTGTTTCCATTCTGATTTATGCACATCGAAGACTTTTCTTCTCTATAGAAAGTTCTTCTTTGAGTTGGTCAATAACTTTGTCTTTCTCTTCAGATGACTTGGTAGTCTCGTGTAATAAGAGCTTTATTGAAGAAAGCTCAACAGACTCACTAACATTATTTCTAACCTCAGCTAGTAGGCCGGTAAGTCTATCTATTTCACCTTTGTACTCTTTGAGTACCTTCTTAGAGGTCTGATACTTGCTACGCAGTTTCCTGTAATCAGTCATCAGTTCACTGAAGGCATCTCCTAATTGCTCAAAGGTGAAGTCATCATATGTATCAACTACAGGTTCAGTAGGTACCTGATCGGATGCCATAAAGCATACATTTGCAGCATCTTCTGATTGTTCGTCTTCTGAGTCACTGGCTTCACTTTCATGCCATATGCTGGTATTGGCATACTTCCGTGATGTCGATCTCTTCAGGTTCCCTTTCTCATACCTGTTGCTCTTCTTGCTTGATGATGAGTTTGTAGGACAATCTTTCTTCATGTGTCCCTTCTTCTTGCAGCCATAGCAAACAGCATCATCTTGATACCAGTTGTTGCTGTTATTTTCTTTGGCTCTCTTCTCATGTCTAATAAATCTCTTGAATTTCCTTGCTAGGAGTGCTTGATCTTCAGCATCAGATTCTGTAACACCCAGTTTTCTAAAATGAGGGTAATTTTAAAATTTTATATTTTAAGTTATTTAATTATGATATTTAATTAATAATATAATTTTTGGTAATTTTTAATTATTTTTAAACTATTTAAATCATGACTTATGATTTTGGTGTTTGACTAGTGTAACCTTGGAGACTGTTGACCTAGAGCCTAGCCATGTGATTAGGATGTTTGATTAGTACATTTTAGCCTAGAGGATATTTTGGTCATTTTAGGATTTATTTGAATTTCTGGGAATTTTTAGAATTTATTTTGGAATTGTTTGAATGAGGGTTGACTAGGTTGACTTTGACTAGCTTTGACTTTGTGACCTAACCCTAGTTGAGTTGGACTTGACTAGTTATGAGACCCTAGGTTAAGTTAGGTCAACCATACTCTAGTTAGTGAAAACAATTAAGAATATTGAGTTTTGAATGGAAAGATTTGACCACAAGTCATGACTTGTGATTTTTTAAGTCATTTGTTTTATGACTAAGCCCAAAGCCCATTAGCCAAGTGCCCAACCCTAACCCTAACATTTTTGTCCAGCCACTTTACCCCCCTTGGGATTCCCACCATATAAAACTCCTCCCAAATCTAGGGTTGCCTCTTTTCTTTAGGAAGAGCCCTATTTTCAAGGAGGTGGGTTCTTATCTAAATAAATTCATCATAAATCCATTATAGGTCCTAAAATCCCCAAACTAGTTGCATTAACTTCTAATACTATTTTTCTTGCTGTTGTGGATGATTTGGTCCAGTTTGGAGTTGATTAGAATTGTTTGGGATACCAAGCAAGGAGCTAGCAAGGAGACTTTTCCATTGAAAGCTCAACAAGAGGTATCTTCATCAAATCTCAATGAAATTTCATTTAGTCTTTACCAATAGGAAGCCCTAAGGGTCCCCCTAAGGTCTGGATAGGTTTCGTGTCCAGTATCGAAGGATTCGTGTCCATTCTGGACACGTATCAGTACACTAGACATGGTGTTTGACAGAATGCCACAAAGGGCATGTCGATCCAGTTTGCCTATTATTTTTGAATAGGAAATAGGTTTTTGATCTAGCTTAGGGTTTTCTGTCCTTGTGTCATAGTTTTCGTGTCGTCCTGTGTCGTTTTGATGGTGTGGACACGCGCGCACACACGCGTGCGCGGCTACAGGAATGCCCTGCCTATCGGGCTCTTTCCTGGACACGACACGAACGTGCTGGACACGAAATTTTGTGGGAGCCTCGGGGCACCCACTGACACGCCATGTGTCAAGTTTCGTAGGCCCACGTGGCGTATCGAGTGAGGAATCCTCGACGCACGGGTTTTGCACAGACTGTTCAGTCGAGTGTTTTTGTTTCTGATACGTGTGTGTGGACACGCCTGTGCGACACGACACGGCGGTGCAGGGTGTCCTGTGGATAGCCCTATAAGTGGTGAACCTATGTTATTGAACACGAGTCTTGGGTTGACCTCTATGGTGTACACGAGACTCGTGCACACGTGCACGAGGACACAGCTCAATGTGCACTGTCCTGTGCACTGTTTTGTGTGGACACATTTTTGTCCAATTTCATGGACACAGACAACTTGTGTAGCATGCACTAGTTATACTTGATTATTACCAACCTCTGTATTTACATCTTAAATCAATTTTATTATTAATTTGCCATTTTCCCATTTTTCCTGAACATGTTATCAGTCCTGTGCTTCCAGTTTTTAATATTGAATTTTGGTTGATGTTTTAACCTGCAAATCATTGATAATTTCATGTTTCTAAAGCACATACCTGTTCTCCTATATGCTACCTATCTGTGGTTCAAATTTTGGGATGTTTGGTGTTTTGTGGAGTTTGAAATGGGGTTTGAATCTGTAAATTGTTGGGTTATACTTCAAATAACTGAGAATAGGAAGGAGGGGGAACTGTCATTGATTTTATGAGTTTGTTTTGGTATTTACAAACCTGTGTATACACTGTCATTGATTCCTGAGTTCTTATAAAAATCTGAGATTACATAAACCTGAGTTTAGGTAAAGTTCACATATGTTTTGAGTTAAAAACCAGAGATTAATAACTGTTTGGGGTTTCTTCAAAAACCTGAGATTGAAAGGACAATGAATTGATCTCCTTCCCTTCTTCCTATCTGAGTTTGAGCTGAGTTGAGCTCCAGTTTGTATAGCCTGGTAATAGGCCATGATCCCTGTCTCATGTTTCACTGTCACATTTAAATTCCTGCACACTGTCACAGAATACACACACACTTTGAATTCCTGTATACACTATTTTATTTTCCCTTTCACTGTCATTAAATTCCTGCACACATATTGGCACTGTTTGCACTCTCACTCATTATGACACACGCACACACACACAGTCTTCTCTTTCCCTGTTATTTACATTCCTGCACACTCTTGATTGTATACACACACACTCCCCACTGTCCAGTTTGGACTGAACAGCCCACACACACATTGTAATTTCTGTTTTCCCCTCTCCTCCATATTCATGAGTACCACATATAAATTCTCATGTCCCTATATGCCTACATATGCACAGCCCTATATATAACTATTTACATAGGTAATGCAATGTATTTATATATATATGTAAATTAATATATGCATTGATGTGTATGCCCCTATAAATGTATATGGTCTATGTAGGTGGTTACATTGTGTATTGCTAAGAGAATGACATGATAGTAGGCCTTGAGGTTTGTGTGGGTTTTGCAAGTTCCTGTTGTGCCATGTGTGTATTCTTGGATGCTACTAGATTAGGCAATGTATGCATTTATGTTGAGAATAGGCCTAGGCAGTTTGGTATAGCTTGGTAAGTCTAGATAGGGCTTGTACTACATTATTAGACTTAGTATAGCCTAGTTTAGACAAGGTTGACCTAGTTTGACTCCTAGGGTTGACCAAAGTTGACCAAGAGTTGACTTTGGCCTAGATTGACTTAGAATCATGTAGAATGCATAGTAGGACTCCATTTTACTATTCTGGACTTGTTGTGACTTGTGCTATTCTGATTAGGAGACAGACACCACTCCTCGGACAGTATATTCTCTTCAGACACTCAGACTATCAGGCGAGTACATTCTCTGACCGTTTCATACTTGTATGGATTTACATTCTTGCTCTAGATTATTGTACTTGATGCTGACACGACTGTTATCATGGATTGGTACTATATGGATCTTCTTTTGAGATGTTATCTCCTTGTATTCACTAAATACATATTGTGTTGTGCGTTTTACTTCCATATTGTATTTATTGAATACCCATATCCTTGTATACTCATTGTGCATATTGTACTCTCATTATCACATGAGCCCCAGGGATAGACCATTGTACACTATTGTATAACATTGTACATCCATTGTATAACATTGTACACTATTGTATAAGATAACGTAACTGGAGTAGATCCTTGTGTATTGATTGGGGAGGGGGAGTAGAATTGGTTATGTACTCAAATCCTATTGTACAACATTGTATAACTATTGTATATGTCTATTGTACACCCACGTACAATGGAGTTACCATTGCATTTTCCTAGCCGGTTTACATAACCAGATTGTACTCTAAAATCACATATTTCTTACAGTTCTTACTTATCATATTTAGATATTTCCTGTTATCAAATCTCTACTGTTTTTCATATATCTTCTTCTTTCAGCGTTTCATGTACTTTACTCTATTGTATGCTTTATATTTCCTAACTCGATATGAACTGCGTGAGATGTTTTCTGCTCGCTCCTGTCCTGACTGGACCTGTTGAAAATATTACAGAGGATGAGGATGAGGCCTGCGTAGACACTTACTATGGGACAGCTGTAGATGACATGTGTAACCCGGATTTCCAGCCTGATCCACTAGCTTAGAGACTGAGGCTCCCTAGTCTAGGTTTACTATTTCTGTCTTCTGAGATCTGATTGTATATATTCTTTCTTTTTTTGTATTAGAGACTTGTATTGAGTTGGATGTTCTGTTTTGTATGGCAGTAGACACTTAGACTCTTCTCTCTGATTGTATCCTGTGGATCTTTTTATTCCAGTATCTATCTATCTTTCAATTTCATCATTCTGCCTTAGATGTGATTGAGACTGTATATTGTTATGTCACCTCCATTCGGAGTGTGTATACTGTACATGTACCTTTATATTGTTAGATGATTGACCTAGGACAGCGTTCTACCGCCGACACTGCGGCGTAGGCTGGGCGTTGTTACGTTTTCGTACCCTCATAGTGGGTACGGGTTGTGACACGTTTTTAGTGGTGGCCCATGCAGGTCGAGTTTATGTAGTGGTATTCGAACTAGAGTATCACTACAGCCTGCAGTAGGATTAGGATATTTTGAAGGTACTCAATCACAAATAGGAAAAACTCTCATTCAGATTCCGTACATCTATATTTTGCTGCTTATTGTCTCCCTTGAATATAACTGTCCTCCCTTGATATTTTGACTCATTCTCAGCAATTGTTTCTTGATCTGTGTCTCCAGGATGGTTGAGACAAGATCGCATCGCCAGGGCCAGGGGGCGTCGAGGAGAGGTCTGCCACCTCTCTTACTCAGCAGCCAGCCTCTGGTACCGCAGCCCCAGTCATGCCAGCTGGGGTAGGCATTTCGACAGCTTTCGGAGGAACCCCTCCACCTATGAGGCATGAGCCGAGTCCGGTGATTTCGGATGTACTTCTTAAGCAGCAGCAGCCACCTGCAGGGACAGTTGACGCCGTTCAGCTGTTAGCCTTCTTTCGGCAGTACATGGAGGGTCAGCAGACCCAGCAGCAGAGGCACACAGCAGAGCTCACACGAGGCATTGAGCTGGCAATGACTGCGGTAGAGAGAGTCGTAGCTCAGCCAGCGGCAGCCCCACAGCCGAACCAGCCACGAGAGAAGGGCATCCAAGATTTCCAGAAGATGCACCCGAGAGACTTTCGAGGGACAGAGGGGATCTTGTATGCCGATGAGTGGATCGAGCATATAGAGGAGATTTTCAGGTTGGCTGAGATCCCGACGAGGCTCTAGATAGAGGCAGCGGCCAGCATAATACAGGATCTGGCACGTATATGGTACCAGACCGACCCGAGGGTCGGTACAGCAGGACAGACTTGGGCAGCATTCAAGAAGTTGTTCAAGGAGAAGTTCTTTCCAGACGCAGCGCTGGGAGCCCTCGAGACCCAGTTCGAGGCCCTAGTCCAGGGGAACCAGTCTGTGGAGGAGTACACAGGAGAATTCTGCCGCCTGAGCAGGTTTATGGATGGCTTGTCGGAGATGACGAAGACCCGGAGGTTCCGGAAGGGCTTGGTAAAGGAGGTCATGTCCTACACCAAGAATGCCCGCAGCGCTACCTATGAAGAGATCCTGGTAGACGTTTTAGCTGCAGAGGATGATCTTGAGCTTAGGTTCAAGAGGGGGCGAGACTCAGTTGGAGGCAGCAGCAGCGGAGGACCGGCCAAGAGGCCGCACGTTCAGCATCAGATTCAGCAGCAGCATCAGCAGCAGGCCAGGGGAGGCCAACCATGGCGAGCTTTCGCCATGACAGCCGAGGATGCTCAGGCAGTAGGAGGGGTGCTTGCAGGTTCTGATCTTCTTGATTCTATTTCCACCTTATCTCATTATACCTATCTTGAAATTCAGTTCCATCTATTCCTATCTGTTTCTTCATTGTTGATAAGTTTGATCTGATATTTTAGTATGATTTAATTTTCTTCTCAGATAAGTCGTATGGGCTAGGTCGCCTCGATTATGAGATTTTAGAATCCTCTAGGGTCATGCTAGCAGGCATAGTGAGGACATGTAGTCGAACTATGGACGTATTTCTCGGGTGTGGGAATTTAAGGTTTTCGCTGCCAAGCGCACGGCTATACGAAAATTTTAAATACCACAATTCTAGAGGTATGTACCATAGTTGAGGACTCTGTGATTATCGTAGCCTTGCTCACTGGCATGACAGAGATTCTGAGTATCATGGTTTTGGACAGACGCATATGATTATCTGACGGTATGTTTGAGACACTGATTGTGGGGTGTTTGACCTAGAAGGACTACTGCCATTTTAAATTTCGAGGACGAAATTTTTCTAAGGTGGGTAGACTTGTAACACCCAGTTTTCTAAAATGAGGGTAATTTTGAAATTTTATATTTTAAGTTATTTAATTATGATATTTAATTAATAATATAATTTTTGGTAATTTTTAATTATTTTTAAACTATTTAAATCATGACTTATGATTTTGGTGTTTGACTAGTGTAACCTTGGAGACTGTTGACCTAGAGCCTAGCCATGTGATTAGGATGTTTGATTAGTACATTTTAGCCTAGAGGATATTTTGGTCATTTTAGGATTTATTTGAATTTCTGGGAATTTTTAGAATTTATTTTGGAATTGTTTGAATGAGGGTTGACTAGGTTGACTTTGACTAGCTTTGACTTTGTGACCTAACCCTAGTTGAGTTGGACTTGACTAGTTATGAGACCCTAGGTTAAGTTAGGTCAACCATACTCTAGTTAGTGAAAACAATTAAGAATATTGAGTTTTGAATGGAAAGATTTGACCACAAGTCATGACTTGTGATTTTTTAAGTCATTTGTTTTATGACTAAGCCCAAAGCCCATTAGCCAAGTGCCCAACCCCAACCCTAACATTTTTGTCCAGCCACTTAACCCTCCTTGGGATTTCCACCATATAAAACCCCTCCCAAATCTAGGGTTGCCTCTTTTCTTTAGGAAGAGCCCTATTTTCAAGGAGGTGGGTTCTTATCTAAATAAATTCATCATAAATCCATTATAGTCCTAAAATCCCCAAACTAGTTGCATTAACTTCTAATACTGTTTTTCTTGCTGTTGTGGATGATTTGGTCCAGTTTGGAGTTGATTAGAATTGTTTGGGATACCAAGCAAGGAGCTAGCAAGAAGACTTTTCCATTGAAAGTTCAACAAGCGGTATCTTCATCAAATCTCAATGAAATTTCATTTAGTCTTCACCAATAGGAAGCCCTAAGGGTCCCCCTAAGGTCTGGATAGGTTTCGTGTCCAGTGTCGAAGGATTCGTGTCCATTCTGGAAACGTATCAGTACACTAGACATGGTGTTTGACAGAATGCCACAAAGGGCATGTCGATCCAGTTTGCCTATTATTTTTGAACAGAAAATAGGTTTTTGATCTAGCTTAGGGTTTCCTGTCCTTGTGTCATAGTTTTCGTGTCGTCCTGTGTCGTTTTGATGGTGTGGACACGCGCGCACACACGCGTGCGCGGCTACAGGAATGCCCTGCATATCGGGCTCTTTCCTGGGCACGACACGAACGTGCTGGACACGAAATTTTGTGGGAGCCTCGGGGCACCCACTGACATGCCATGTGTCAAGTTTTGTGGGCCCACGTGGCGTATCGAGTGAGGAATCCTCGACGTACGGGTTTTGCACAGACTGTTCAGTCGAGTGTTTTTGTTTCTGATACGTGTGTGTGGACACGCCTGTGCGACACGACACGGCGGTACAGGGTGTCCTATGGATAGCCCTACAAGTGGTGAACCTATGTTATTGAACACGAGTCTTGGGTTGACCTCTGTGGTGTACACGAGACTCGTGCACACGTGCACGAGGACACAGCTCAATGTGCACTGTCCTGTGCACTGTTTTGTGTGGACACGTTTGTGTCCAATTTCATGGACACAGACAACTTGTGTAGCATGCACTAGTTATACTTGATTATTACCAACCTCTGTATTTACATCTTAAATCAATTTTATTATTAATTTGCCATTTTCCTATTTTTCTTGAACATGGTATCAGTCCTGTGCTTCCAGTTTTTAATATTGAATTTTGGTTGATGTTTTAACCTGCAAATCATTAATAATTTCATTTTTCTAAAGCACAAACCTGTTCTCCTATATGCTACCTATCTGTGGTTCAAATTTTGGGATGTTTGGTGTTTTGTGGAGTTTGAAATGGGGTTTGAATCTGTAAATTGTTGGGTTATACTTCAAATAACTGAGAATAGGAAGGAGGGGGAACTGTCATTGATTTTCTGAGTTTGTTTTGGTATTTACAAACCTGTGTATACACTGTCATTGATTCCTGAGTTCTTATAAAAATCTGAGATTACATAAACCTGAGTTTAGGTAAAGTTCACATATGTTTTGAGTTAAAAACCTGAGATTAATAACTGTTTGGGGTTTCTTCAAAAACCTGAGATTGAAAGGACAATGAATTGATCTCCTTTCCTTCTTCCTATCTGAGTTTGAGCTGAGTTGAGCTCCAGTTTGTATAGCCTGGTAATAGGCCATGATCCCTGTCTTATGTTTTACTGTCACATTTAAATTCCTGCACACTGTCACAGCATACACACACACACACTTTGAATTCCTGTATACACTGTTTATTTTCCCTTTCACTGTCATTAAATTCCTGTACACATATTGGCACTGTTTGCACTCTCACTTATTATGACACACGCACACACACACAGTCTTCTCTTTCCCTGTTATTTACATTCCTGCACACTCTTGATTGTATACACACACACACTCCCCACTGTCCAGTTTGGACTGAACAGCCCACACACACATTGTAATTTCTGTTTTCCCCTCTCCTCCATATTCATGAGTACCACATACAAATTCTCATGTCCCTATATGCCTACATATGCACAGCCCTATATGTGACTATTTATATAGGTAATGCAATGTATTTATATATATATGTAAATTAATATATGCATTGATGTGTATGCCCCTATAAATGTATATGGTCTATGTAGGTGGTTACATTGTGTATTGCTAAGAGAATGACATGACAGTAGGCCTTGAGGTTTGTGTGGGTTTTGCAAGTTCCTGTTGTGCCATGTGTGTATTCTTGGATGCTACTAGATTAGGCAATGTATGCATTTATGTTGAGAATAGGCCTAGGCAGTTTGGTATAGCTTAGCAAGTCTAGATAGGGCTTGTACTACATTATTAGACTTAGTATAGCCTAGTTTAGACAAGGTTGACCTAGTTTGACTCCTAGGGTTGACCAAAGTTGACCAAGAGTTGACTTTGGCCTAGATTGACTTAGAATCATGTAGAATGCATAGTAGGACTCCATTTTACTATTCTGGACTTGTTGTGACTTGTGCTATTCTGATTAGGAGCCAGACACCACTCCTCGGACAGTATATTCTCTTCAGACACTCAGACTATCAGGCGAGTACATTCTCTGACCGTTTCATACTTGTATGGATTTACATTCTTGCTCTAGATTACTGTACTTGATGCTGACACGACTGTTATCACGGATTGGTACTATATGGATATTCTTTTGAGATGTTATCTCCTTGTATTCACTAAATATATATTGTGTTGTGCGTTTCACTTCCATATTATATTTATTGAATACCCATATCCTTGTATACTCATTGTGCATATTGTACTCTCATTATCACATGAGCCCCAGGGATAGACCATTGTACACTATTGTATAACATTGTACATCTATTGTATAACATTGTACACTATTGTATAAGATAACGTAACTGGAGTAGATCCTTGTGTATTGATTGGAGAGGGGGGGTAGAATTGGTTATGTACTCAAATCCTATTGTACAACATTGTATAACTATTGTATATGTCTATTGTACACCCACGTACAATGGAGTTACCATTGCATTTTCCTAGCCCGTTTACATAACCAGATTGTACTCTAAAATCACATGTTCCTTACAGTTCTTACTTATCATATTTAGATATTTCCTGTTATCAAATCTCTACTGTTTTTCATATATCTTCTTCTTTCAGCGTTTTATGTACTTTACTCTATTGCATGCTTTATATTTCCTAACTCGATATGAACTGCGTGAGATGTTTTGTGCTCGCTCCTGTCCTGACTGGATCTGTTGAAAATATTACAGAGGATGAGGATGAGGCCTGCGTAGACACTTACTATGGGACAGCTGTAGATGACATGTGTGACCCGGATTTCCAGCCTGATCCACTAGCTTAGAGACTGAGGCTCCCTAGTCTAGGTTTACTATTTCTGTCTTCTGAGATCTGATTGTATATATTCTTTCTTTTTTTGTATTAGAGACTTGTATTGAGTTGGATATTCTGTTTTGTATGGCAGTAGACACTTAGACTCTTCTCTCTGATTGTATCATGTGGATCTTTTTATTCCAGTATCTATCTATCATTTATTTTCATCATTCTGCCTTAGATGTGATTGAGACTGTATATTGTTATGTCACCTCCATTCGGAGTGTATATACTGTACAGGTACCTTTATATTGTTAGATGATTGACCTAGGACAGCGTTCTACCGTCGACACTGCGGCGTAGGCTGGGCGTTGTTACGTTCTCGTACCCTCATAGTGGGTGCGGGTCGTGACAGATTCACTGCTGTCTGAGTCACCTTCAGCAGCTTTTCTGTGCTGAGCCTTGAAAGCGATCGTCTTCTCCTTTGGTGCAGGCTCTTCAAAATCTTATAGCTCCAGTTCATGAGTGAGTAGCTTACCTATGAGTACTTCGAGGGACATAGTTGTGAGGTCATTCCCTTCAATAATTACAGTAGCCTTTGGAATCCAGTTCTTGGTAAGTGCTCGCAAGAGTTTGCGAATCTTTTCATGGTTATTGTACTCTTTGCCTAGGAAGGACAAATGATTTACAATATCCAAGAATCTTTCGAACATCTGAGTAACTGTTTTGTTGGGCTTCATCTTGAACACCTCATACTCTTGAGTAAGTCTGCTGACTTTAGATTCTTTGACTTGAGTCGTGCCTTCATGTGTGACTTCAAGTAGCTTTCACACTTCATTAGCCGTTGTGCAGATAGACACCCTGTTAAATTCAGTTCTTTCTAAAGCACAAAATAGAGCGTTAATAGCACGTGCGTCAAGACTGGCCTTTTTCTTTTCCTCCTCTGTATATCTGCTATGGGGTTTTTCAACTAAAACTCCATCAACATTTATACGAGGTGGCTTTTGATAGCCATCAATAACAATAGACCATAAGTCAAAGTCAAGAGATTTCAAGAAGAAACTCATCCGTATTTTCCAATAGGTATAGTTCGTACCATCAAACAGTGGAGGTCTGTTTGTGGCCTGGCCTTCACTTGTGAATTTCACAGTTGCCATGTGTTGTGCTGTGATCTATATAACAATTAATTAAATAAATAAATAATTGCCATGTTACCTTGCTTTACCTGTAACACCCGCTCTGATACCAATTGTCGGAACAAAATCGTAAAGCACAATACTCTAGAGGGGGGTGAATAGAGTTGGCAGCGAAATATTGCTAATTAAAAAATATTAGCAGCAAGATCACAGAATAATAATCACAACTAAGTAAAGTAAAGGCAGAGATAAGAATATAAACGCAAAGACAGCGATGTATACTGGTTTTCCTCTGTTGAGGACTAATCCAGTGGGTAGAACTCTTGTTATCAGTTGAATCCACTATTGGCAAAACCGCAAGTTTTCTTATGAAGTCCTTGCAACTTCTATAACACGAGCTTTGATACGAAGAACTCGTCCAACTTCAATTGTGAAGAGGTATTCTTCAATCAAGCCTTCTGATTACAATCTCTAAGAAACTTCTAGACCGTACCGCACTGGAAAATCGACTAGAGGATTGTAATTGGCTTGGGATCTGAAATTTAAAGCTCAAGAAAACTCTTTGGAAGACTGAAAGCTTTAGATAGAGAGAAGGTTGAAAGTGAATGAGTGAATTGAAATGATCGAAATCCTTCTCTATTTATAGGAGTTCCAAAGACAGAATTCTGGCAGAATTCGGGCAGAATTCGTACAGAACTCGATGAGGAAATCTCGATCAAATTCGCAACTGCAGGAGGACCAAGTTCAGAAGAATTCAAAAATCAAACGGCCACCAACCGAACTCTGGCCGAACTCTGGCCGAGTTCTGTCAGGGTTAGGTCAGGTTTTAAAAATTAGTTTTTGATGATTTTTGAAAACCTTTTTGAAAACCTTTTTGAAGCTTTTGTTTAAACGAATGTTTTTCAAAACAAAGAACATTTTAAAAGTATTTTGAAAACATTTTGGAATAGTCTATTTGCCAGTACGACTCGGTGTACAACGTATTCCTAGACTCAATAAAATGAAAAATACATTGCTTGAAGAAATAGAGACTCGAACAGGCAAACATCGCTTCGGTCTTGAACTGTGTAGATAGCTGTTCTTGATCATGTCCAAGAGTCCGATATATCCTGACTAGCTTCATATATCCAGACAGAGTTTGATCAATTATTAAAATCAGGTTGTCCATATGACCAATGGGCCAACAGAGTTGACCAAGTGTTAACTTTGGCCTAGAATGACCTAGAATCATGTAGTATGCATTGTAAACTATATTTATGACATCTTGGATACATTGTAACCTGTGTTGCTCTAATTAGGACTCAGATACTCCGTTTCGGACATTTATTCTCATTGGACATTCAGGCTATCAGGCTAGTACATTATCTAATCGTTTCATACTTGCTAGGACTTATACTCTTGCTCTAGACTACTTTACTTGATGTTGTCACGATGTTATCACGGATTGGTACTATATGGATCTTTTCATGAGATGTTATCCTCCTCGGGAGCATCAGATACGTCATGTCATGTGCTTTTCACGTACATTATGTATTCTTGTGCTTTCACTATTCATGTAGACTCATGTGATTCATGTACTCTCATGTTCACTGAGCCCCTCATCTATAACTCATATATACTTCATGTATAAATATAGTATAATCATGTACAATAACATAACTTGAATGGATCTTTATGTATTGATTGGGGTACGGGAGAGTAGAAGCAGTCATGTGAACAATTCCAAAGTAGTGTAATCATGTACAAACTCAGTAGTGTAATCATATATAAATTTAAGCCGTTCATATATCTTTCTTGTATTGTACATCACTAGTCACTTACAGTTCTTTACTTATAGTAGATATTTCCAGTTACAACTATCTCTCTTACTTTTTATGTATATTTCTTTACAACGTTTCATGTATCTTATTCTATTGCTTGATTTACATTCCTGCCATGATATGAACTGTATGAGATGTATTGTGCTCATTCCTGTCCTGACTGGATCTGTTGACAATATTACAGAGGATGAGGAGGACCTTTGTACCACTTATTATGGAGCAGCTATAGATAACACCTGCAACTTGGATCTTCAGCAGGATCCACCTATTGCAGAGGATATTACCCCTTTAGTCTAGGCTAGTTAGCTAGACTTTTATCTTCATTGTCTTGTCTTTATTTGACAATTGAGATGTATTATATTTGGGATGTTGTTGAGATGTTGTGTCGTTAGACACTTAGACTTATTTCCTCTGTTTGTATCTCTTTTGTGATATTTTTCTCATCCATCATATCGTACTTTCTACCTTAGTTGTGATTGAGCTGTACTTCTGTATTGTCCTCCGATTGTAGTATATATATACTGTACAGGTGCTTTATATATTGTGTTAGATGTATGTGACCTAGGACAGCGTTCTACCGTCGACACTGCGGCGTAAACTGGACGCACCCACTTCTCGTGCCCTTATACTGGGTGCGGGTCGTGACAAAGACCTAGTTTTGACCTAGAAATTATATTTTAATTTAGATATCAATGTTTATCACTCCAAAACAACAATTGACAATGATATTTTATATTTAGGTTTTTGTGACTCCACTTTGGACATCGATCCATACTCGTTGCTCACGACCACATGTGAGTACATTTTCTGACAGTTTTTACTATGGTTGATGACTTCTATGATATCAATACTGTAGTGTTATTGGCACGACGGATACACGAGCTAGTATCATAGATACCTGCCACGAGGAGTCGTGACTGGGTCCATTGTACTAGCTGGGGGAAATAAAAAATATTGGCAATTATGTGATCATACCCCCAACTACTTGTGAATAGCTCACCCATGCCACACGTAGGGTGTAGCCTGATCTTATACTTGTGTATAGCTTCCATATATGACTGGCCTGACCATTTTTATTTACCTGTGCATAACCTATCATATATGGTAGCCTAATCCTATCCCAATCTAATTACATAGTAACTAATATTTCAAGGCACATAGTATTGGTTCTTTACTCTATTCCAGATATACTTGTTGGGACAGTTCTTTTCCTGTTCATTTATAGTTCATTATTTCCTGTGATATGATTACCTGTCTACATGTACTTTATTGTTCCAATATTACCATCTATCATGTATTTTCATTACTTACTGCTTTTATAGTTTTTGTCAACATTAATGGAACTGCTGTTAGTTTATGTAATTTGCTCCAATCCTGGTTGGATAATATTTTTTAGAAGATCCTGAGGACTTCTGTCCTACATATTATGGAGCAGGTATAGATGAGGGCTACCTGCAGGAGACCCATGAGTAGCCAGCCCCAGTAGAGGAGACTCCATTGATGTGGCTCAGTAGCTGTTAGTATTTTATTGTACTAGACTTGTTCTAATTTTAAGACATCGTATATTTCTACTTTGGACTTATGTGGATGTTGAGATAGTAAGACTCTTATATTGGTTGTTGTTGATCTGAGACTTGTATTTATGTATTTCTCTTAAATTTATTTTTTTCATCATTATCATGCCATTTATCTTCCTTATAGTATATTTTGACTGAGTACATATCATATCATTATATTATCCACTTTGGAGTTGAGATATCATTGACAGGTTATATATCTGATGTGGATAGTTAGCATTGATGACATAGAAAATGTTCTATCGCCGATGTTACCGCATAGGCTAGGCGTATCTCGCCCACACGTACCCCTACATTCGTGTGTGGGTCGTAATACCGTGCCATCGAAGTATCCCGGGTTGAGCCGAACGAATCTTACCGACGCACCAGAATCAGTCCTTCCACTCCTTTCCAGGGCTGTCTGTAAACCCTGATTCAATAAAGCATTCTGCTCCTGCTGCCATGCATGTTGATGTTGTTGGATTGCCATCTGATGCTGCTGTGTTGCCAACAACCCTCGTATGATCCATGAGTGCCGCAGAGTCAGGTACTGCGGCTACTATCGGTATTGCTGGGGGTATAGGAAACTCTGGAGCCCATGGCTCAGCTGGCTCTTCCACTGTCTCAACAAGAATCTAAACCGGAGAAGGTACTGCCTCTTGCGGATGCCCCATCGAACCCTGCTCCAGTGGATGTTCCTCAATGCCGGAGAAGGTACTACCTCTTGCGGATGCCCCTATAGGGAGAGATACAATTAACAATCAAGGTGCAGAAGAGGAGACAAAATAAGAGATCAATGGAACATATTTTGATTATGACTCCTATAATAATAGTACCCCACAAGTCTGAAAACCATCTAGCACAAAGAGTCACCCCTAGCATCAGAATACAGAAACAGACATGGCCAGCTATCCCGTACAAGGTATGAAGTTGTCATACGACGATCACGACTGTCGCTAGACTTGGGGGTACATACTACAATCAGGTCACCTATGGCCACACGAATCAACCATGTCTCAATCATTCAAGCAAGAATTAGCAATTAATGGGCACACAAGATAAATCAGTAAGACATCCCCGATGCTTCACCAAAATAATCATAAGAAGTAGCCGTACAAGATACCAACTAGCACAGAGAGTCAACAGTATATAACCATTGTTAGCCGCAGTCTGATTTAGTTACAATTATGTAAAAAAAACTAATATCCAGAACAGTCGGATAAACAGGTGCCGGTGGCTAAACGACAAGTAAAAAATTGAAGATATCAGAGTAGTGGAGAAGAAACCCACTCGAGTCCTTCGACGATCATGCTTCTAGTATAAACCATTCTCAGGAAAGAAAGTTGATCCTCAAGCGCTGCTACGAGATATGACCAAACAAAACCAGCAGGGTCAGCCCCAAATATCAAGTACCACAAAGGAGCACATATAAAGAAGACAAAACCTAAGAAATAATACAAGACCTAGTTGAGAATCATAGCCTATAATTTATTCGTGAGGCAATGCGACACCCTTACAAAGAAATATGGACAAAGAGTGCCAAACTGCGTTGACATAGATTACATCCTATTATCGTGGTCAGGCGAAATAGTTTATGAATTGCAACTTCAGTCCATAGCCTATCGCAGTACAATAGTCCAACCCAATAACCAAACAAGGACATGGGTTGGACCATACACCATGACAGTCCATGTCCCTTGGCTACTAACGGAAGGAAACACATCACAAGCAATTCAGTTTACAAGTGGCCAATCAGTCCTACAACTTTTTACGATTAGCCTAGGTTATCCCAGTAATGCTTATATAAGAATTCTCAGATCATGTCGTACTCGAGCCGGAATAGCTGAACCGTTGTCAATGTGTAGCACATAGCATATAGTATGCACCAGTCCCTCGGAAGGCCATCGTGCTGAATAGATTAGTAGCAGTTACAGTCCTCCTATGGAAAGGGACTGGCTCGACACATAATCATATACTGCACTCCACTAGGTCGAATGAAAATATAGTATATGTGGTTGCCAGTCTTACACGGACGGGGCCGATAATGCACGACCTCGAGATTCTATTCCATTCTAATGCTTCTATTCACTTGAGTTGCCTCGATTAACCCTACTTTTGTGTAACACCCAGTTTTTCAGATGAGGGTAATTTTGAAATTTTGTAATTATAATTATTATTTATTGATATTTATTTCACATTATAATTTTTGGTGATTTTTAATCATTTTTAAACTATTTAAAAACTGTTTTAAGTCATGACTTGTGATTTAATGTGCTGCTAGTGAAATCCGAGAGACTGCATGGCCTAGAGCCTAACCATGTGATTAGAGATATTTAATTATCATTTTTAGCCTAGGGGTAATTTGGTCATTTTGACTTATTTGACTTATTTGATTATTTATTGAATTAGTGAATTCTAGTTTGACTTTGACTTGTTGAGACCTAGTGGACTAGCCTAGAACCTAATCCTAGCTATGGTAACCCTAGTCTTACTTGAGTTAACCCATTTTAGTCATTAGAGATTAGTTTTAGAATGAGAGGATTAAGTTTAGAGAATTTAAGTCATGACTTATGGTTTTACGAAATGACTTATGACTTAATGATTTAAATGATTAGGACTTAAGCCCATGGGCCAATTTAGTAAACCCTAACCCTAATTATTCAACCCATGGCAGCCATAGGGGAACCCCTCCCTATTTAATGTCATGTTGAGGTGTTCTTGCCTCTTTTAGAGCTTGACCTAGAAATTGAAGAAAAGGTATTTTTTTCCCCTTTCAAAAATCCCCATAAATTCATTTTAATTCCTTTTTAACCATAGTCTTTTGTATTAGGATCTAATTTCTGTATATTTATTATTTCTGGAGGTTCATCTCCGTTTTGTTGTCATTTGGAGCATTTGGCCATCAAGGAGAACACCCCCCATTTGAAGCTCTTTCTTACTTTTTGCACCTATAGGTAAAACTCCACAAATTAATCTAATATTCTATTTTCTTCGCATTTAGGGCTAGATCTAGGAGTCCCCTAGCTGTCCCTGAAGTTTGAGCCAATTTCGTGTCCATTTGGTGTCCGTATCAGACACGTGTCATAGTGTACGTATAGGTCTTTGATTAAATATCACTTAGGAATTTATTTTCGATTTTTGTAAATCTGACTACATGAATTTGTAGATCTAAATATGTACATTAATTTTTGTGAAGAGTGTTTTGTGTTTTGGTGTCGTTTTTGTGTCGGATTTGGTGTTGGACACGCGCGCAAGAGGACACGTGCACTATCCTACATCTCGGGCTGAATTTCTCCCTGTATCGGATACGAGGACATGCCAAATTTTGGGAGGATGTCAGGAAACTGACTGACATGGCTCTCCCAAAATTTGAGGCCATTTGGTGCAGTGTGCGAGGAGTTCTCCTCCTCGCACTGGCCGCACTGGCCGTACGAACGGGCTGTGCACGCGAGCATTTTGGCCACTGATACGCACTTTTAATTTGGACACGGGGATTCGAGAATGCGGTGCAGGGTGACACGATTGTAGCCCTATGTGGGGAGAATACGTGGGCACGAGCAAGAGTCATGTCATGCCCTGTGTCACGCGCGGGACATGCGTGCACGCGTGCACGATACAGCCTGTGCACACCGTGTCTGTGTTTGAGGCTTGTACATGCCGTATCCAGCTCTAGGGTGACATGAAAAGCTTCCTGGGGACACGTGCACATGTGTATGATGTTTTACCAACCTTTAATTTATCATTTTAACATGATTTCGATTTCGAAATGCGTTTTTCCCTATTGGACTGATACCCATTTCCTGTTTTTGAATCCTGAGTCTAATTCCTATTTTAAACTAAATATTGATGTTCAATTTGTCATATTTGATTCACCTACGTGTGTACTAACTACTACTAAATCGGATTTTCAAGTTAGATTAGGTTTTGCATTGTGGAATGAGATTTTGAGTGTTGAATGGACTGCTCTTGAAGTAGACTGATACGCAGTCACTAATTCTCATTCTCTATTTTTTTTAAAGTATATTTACACTGAATTGATTGTACACACACAAACCTATTCACTTGACACCCTACCTAAACTATATAACTGAGAACACTATTCTTCCATTGCCATGTTCTTTTACTAAGTTGCATATCACAACTGAAGTTGTTCACTGTATTCCCTAATACACACACACATTTGTTTTCCTGGCACATGTCCACTCTTCACATATGATTCACATGTCCTACTCTACACACACACACTTCACTTGATCCCCCCTCACTGATTTCAGTTGCTCTTTGACACATTCTCTATGGGATTCCCTGTCACTGTGAACACATATGATAGATTTATACATATATATCTACACCAAGACACACACACACATCTCCTCAACCCTTCTCTGTTACACACACACCCCCACACACTCCCACACATAGGCTGTCACACATATGTTAGATTATACACACACATGTTAGTTCAGATTACACACACACACATTGCAATGACACTAAGAGCTAGCTGTCACTTGACACTTACACCCTCACATGTACAACTAGGCTCACACACACATACATGTACACCTAGACTCACATCTCATTGATCATATGTACATCTCAGTCCTATTCTATACACATTCAACCCCACCCCATGTCTCTCTTTGATCCAGAGGTTAAGTGTCCATTTCACATTATCACCTTTAGTTCAGAAATGTAAGAAGGAGGATTATCTCAACATATGTTCTGTATAGAATTTGTGTTAGTATTGGTCTTAGATTTTAGTATCCTGCTGGTAGTTTCGTCAATTTCATATCTCAGTCTACATATTAGAAATTGTGTTCAGCTCATTCATTGAGTCTTGAACCTCAATTCTGAAATAAACTTCAAGCTTCAGACTTGAATTTCATTTTAGGGTTGAACCCTCAAGATTTAGCCTTGAACCTTAGCATGTATTGTGTCCACCTATTGATCAACCATTTCCTATATTCATTCCATCTTATATATATTTTTTCCTATATTCATTCCATCTTATATATATATATATATATATATATATATATATATATATTTATTTATTTATATATATATATATATATATATATATATATATATATATATATTTAAAATATATATATATATATATATATATATATATATATATATATATATATATATATATATATATATATATATATATATATATATATATCATGTCCTTGTATAGTTTAGCTTTTGGGTACTAAATAATATGATGTGGGCTATAAGGTTGAAGGTTAGGAAATGTATCCTATAGATGATATTATAGTGTATGTATACATATTTTATATATATGTCTATGAGATATATTTAAGTATATGTTATGGTTTATGGGTTAGAACTTAGGAGTTTAGTTTTAATGTAGGTTTTAGATAAAACTAGACTAGTAGGGACCTATGTTGGCCAATAGTTGACCAAAACTCTAGATAATTGACCCAATAGTTCAGGATTGACTAGAGTTGACCAAAAGTCAACATTGAGTCTAGATATGACCAATTGACCTAGTTTGACTAGAGTATTGACTTGGGTTGACCCAGAGTTGACCAAGTTTGACTTGGACCTAGTTTGACCTAGACAGTTGACCAGGTTTACTTATAGTTGACTTTAACCTAGATTGGCCTAGAAATCATGTAGATTGAATCATAAACTTTATTTACCTTATTTTTAAACATATCATAACCCATATTACTCTGTTTAGGACATTGTGACTCTGGTGCAGACATCTGATATTACACTACTCTTTTCAGAGTAGCAGGCAAGTACATTCTCTAATAGTTCTCTCATTTATTTGTCAATTACTGTACTTCAGTTCTAGTTAGCTGTATGTGATTCTTTGTTACAACACGTATGGATATTCTGGATTCCTGTATGCGACACACATATCATATTGTCTGGCCTCTATTACTGGTATCATCATGTCTGGCTTCTATTACTGGAATTACCTACTGGAATCACCCTGGAATCACTTGCTGTTATCATCATGTTGGCTGGACTCATCTCGATTTTTGTGTCATATTCTGGAATCACTTATACTTGCTAGGAGAGGAAATACTTGAGTAAGACATGTAGACATACCCCAATCTGGAATCTTCCAACTGGAATCTACTGGAATCTACTGGAATGATAGCCATCTCACACCCGACCAGGTGTGTGATGTGTCGTATTACCTACAGCCGTTTACATGTCGATCTCGATATTTTAAAACACACTGTTAGAGTATAGGCTGGACTCACCCTGGAATCATTGATCACTATGACTGGAATCGTCTCGTACTGGATTCATCTTGTATTAGATTCGTCTTATACTGGACTTACATTGGAGTTACACTTGTCTACATTACTGTCTGGACTCATACCATGTTACTCTAGTTCAGCTAGTTTCTATTTTACAGTCTTTATTGTCATGTTTCTCTTCATGTTTAGCTACTTTACTTTCCTTGTACCTTATCTATTCTCTATTTTATTACTCGTATAAACTGCCATAATTCATCAATATAACTGTCTATAACTGCTTTATAGTTCTCTGTCATTTATTTGGGATTTCTTGATGAGTTGTAGTCGTTTCTGTCCTGACTGGACCTGTTGAAAATTTTACAGATGATTGCCCTGAGGACACATGTCCTACATATTATGGACCCGGAGATGGGATCGCTACCTTTGGCCCAGGCACTCAGGAGTGATCGGGATTTAGTTTAGTAGACTAGCATCTATTTTTCATGTCGAACTTTTGTATGGATTTGAGACTTGTGTAGTATTAGAGATTGTTGAGAGTTATTATTATTATTTTAAGTCTTTCTATTTTTTAGTTAATTCTTCTGTGATTATCTTATCATGCTTAGACTGTGATTGAGTTACAATATCTTATACTTGTCCTCCGTTCGGAGTTGAGATCTAACAAGTACATTATAATTGCGTGAGTTGTTGGTTAGATAGTAACCTAGGACAACGTTCTACCGCCGACACTACGGCGTAGGCTGGGCGTTGTTACGTGCTCGTACCCTCACAGTGGGTGCGGGTCGTGACACGTTATTTGGAATCATATGTCGTGGTCACATAATCATCCTTCTATATGTCGTACCTTGGCATAAGTTCCTTAAGTACGGATCTAGAATGGTTCGTAGTGTCCCAATTCTAGATACATCCTCAGTATAATACATCAATCCATCAATCATTAAACCACGTCGATGTTGCTGACCATTAATCATTATCGTGCTGGAAAATATGATTGTACTGACATATAACTAGTAGGATCGCTTAACACGTAGATTAGCATTTCAGTGTGCATATTGGATAGCAACTCGGTGCTAACAAAATTTTACCTCACTACATGCATAAAATAGTACCACCACAGCACAGATAATCAAGTCAGGAACATGGTCGAACAAGCACATAGGGTAGTCACTTAGAATCCACAGGGTATACATGCGCATGGACACACATAGGCACATGGATCACATAGGCACAGGGTTACATAGGTGCAGGGCAAGAGAAATACTAAAATTTAAGTTTAACAGAATAGGTATATAAGGGTCCTAGGCGTATAGATGCAACAGACACATGGATAATTCCGAATGGTGGGTCTAGGCGTATAGGCATATATATCCAGTGCATAGGGCAGTAAGCACATGAAAACATCCGTGCATACGAGTAAGTAGGCGCATGGCATAGCCATCCATAGACCATCTTGGTGCATGATATGTACAGCCACATGGCATAGTTATGAACGTGTCAGCCTGGCTCGTAGTAAATAGCACAGGGCCCCTAACATGCGCATGACATAAGTTAGCACATGGCTCAGTCATGAGCATGACAAACTGGTGCATGGCACGAAGGGCGTATGGGTTCCTAGCTGATGCAAAATAAGTACCGCACCTTTAGTCAATGCACTGGAGAAAACCTATATGCATGGCACACAGGTTGTCGAAGGGTACCGCTGCCAGGACTTCTTGGCATATAGCCTTTCGACGGATGGCCTCCTGGACGCAAACTAAATGTTTAACTATGTGCAATTAAATTATGGGAAGTACAACTATAGAAATATGAGTAGAAGACGTTCACTTTATTCCTTGGACTATGTGATGTCGGAGAAAAAAAACTCTTGAGCGTGCTGCTGAAGCTTGGTGAGGAGATTATGATCATTAATGATGCTTTCAAGAGTAATTTTGAACTCCTTTTATAGAGTTTTGGAATAACTGTCAAATAGTTATCATGATTGGCGCACAGTATAAAATAGGGCCGATTATACAATGTTTGGCATGCAATCGCCCAGTCGTGCGAACGGTTAGCTTAAGTGCCAGGGACACGTGGCATTCTGTGAGAGAAGTGTGTTTGGTCGTGAGCAGTGTTACATGTGCGTTCTTCAAAATTAGTGGCATGTGCACCACATCATCTAACTGCTTCTGGATGATGATTGATTGATTGGCACTAGTACATGAATGGCGCGATCTGTTGATTGTCACCAACTGCAAAAAGCATCAAGTTCGTGAAGAATTTTAATCACTTCGCGCCATCGATGAATGGCACTGGAAAACAAATGGACGTCATTACGACAATTCTGACAAGATCTTCTCTAGCATCACGCGCTCGAAATTCGAAAAGATTTTTATCGACTATCGTGTTGTCAGTCATTATGACTGACAACTTAGCTTCTTAGAAAAGATTGCCATGTGGCAGCCTGCGCTGTTTGAAGGTGGCGCTATTTGGATTTAGGCGCGATTAGATATTGGGTGCCATTTGATAGACAAGTCCTAGCGGTATCTGTGAATAGCATACTGCATTGTCTTGATATATTTTTTTAATCTTCTACAAGACCCCTTTCAAAGTTTTTAAAATTTAAAAAATTTCAAAATTTAAAATACTTTGAATAAGAAGTGTTCACGCGCGATTGGCGTGCCCAGAATATCAACTGACCCGTTAGTTCATACGCAATTTGTGTGGATATTACATGTAGGCTTAGGCTAAAAATAGCCCTTTGAGAAGAGAGAGAGAGAGTTCTTTACTTAAAATTTTCTCTCTCGAACTCTCATCTTCTTCTTCTTCTCATTTCGAGTTCACGAAGCTTTCCTCACCATCGTCAATGGTGTGGACATACACAAAAAAGAAAAAGAAAATGCCGTCTTTCCTTTATTGGCACAAGGCACCACAAATCGAGTACGCCTAAGAGATCCTGCGCTGAGGATCCCCGTGTTCAAAAAATAATTTAGAGAATAGGACGATGGAGATCGAGCGGCAGTTGCTCCTTTACTCCATTGACACTCCGATTACAAAAGTGGAAGAAAACCTAAGAAAATTGCTAACTTTCGGCTCACTGGCAAGAAGTACAACAATTTGGCTCTTAAAAATGCTCTCCGTTCTGTCCTTTGAAGAGGGATGAGGCCCCCCATTTATCGTTTTTCTTGAGCTGGATTCATGTTATGCACCCACATAAAGGAAACACATTTGTTTTCATGTGGACGCATAGTCCTGCCTTGGGCGCATAGAGTGTAGGCACATGCAGGCTGCAAGATCATGGGTTAGTCGTGGTGTTGACGTGGCCGCAGGCTTCGGTACACGACTGCTCGTGGAGACTGACGTGACCGTGTGCTTCGGTGCACATTTTGATCATGGCTTTGACCGAGTCAGGCTTGGGCGCATAGCCATGTCTCAGGCTATGCACCCTCCTTTTAGGAAAGCTAGTCTTAGGCGCATGGAGCTTCACTAGCTGGGCGCATGGAGCTTAACTGGCTGGGCGCATAGAGCTTCACTGGCTGGGCGCATAGAGCTTCACTGGCTTGGGCGCATGGGGCTTCATTGCTGAATTTTTTTTTGTTTCTACAAGACCCCCTTCAAAGTTTTCGATACTTGAACGAGTTCAAAATACTTTGAAAGAAGCATGGATCGTCTTTTCGTGATACAATGGGCGCATAGCACGGCTCTCTCCTTGGGCATATAGTGTTTGGCCAGCCTGTCAGAGAGATACGACTGTTGAGATCTTTCTCGAAATCTGCACTAACAGATTCATCGGAGTGGAATTTGAAGCGGTCCATCCTTCATACGTTGTCCACGTCAGTAAGTGGCAGTCGCATAGTGTGCAAGGGGCTGGTTCTTTACGTGGGCACATAGGCCATTGTGGGCACATACTGCACAATGGGCGCATAGGCGCATAAAGCTAGTAGGCGCATAAGAAGTGGCATGTGCCTATAAATAGGCCATGAAGGAGAGAGAGAGCTCATTATTCCCTTCTCTTAGAATTTTTCAAAAACTCTTCATCTTCTTCCTTTGAGAACCATGTCTCCCAAGGTCTCCAAGAGATCCACGAAGGGCAAGGGGGCTGCGCCGACTGGCTCTCCTCCCGCGGCTACATCCTCGGCAGTCCAGGACCCGATTCTGGGTGAGGGCATGCTTTAAAATATTAAAGTATCGACCGTTAATTTGCGAAGCTCAGACTTTTATTCTGCATGGGCGCTTGCGCCTAAGGCAACATATTTCTGAGAGCATCATTATGCGCCCACAGAAGTCATACGTCAACACTGTGGTGTGCTATGCGCCCACGTGTTGCCATGTTATGTGCCCTCTAACTGTGGCATGTTATGTGCCCACGTACTGTTCGTGTGTTATGTGCCCACATATTTGTTTTGGGCGCATATCCCTTTGGGCGCATAGCCCTATGGGCGCATAAAAGCCTTTCAGAACTTAGTTTTTCCTGCGGCTTTCTGAGTCTGACTTTCTCTTTTGTCTTTGATTCTTGTTGTATAGGGATCTGGGTAGCAAATTTCTCCAGGATCGGTATCGACGACTTTGGGCATGGTGGAGATGTAACACTTGACACACACATCAGAGAGCTCAGGACTCTTCATGTTTTGGAAGGGTTTTCCTCAGATAGTAGGAAGAACCTTTATACATCGGAGAGTCGAACGGTAGTTGGGCGTCATCGTGAAACTTCTGTTTTCACGGTTCTTCAAGTAGGCAAAAGCAACAATAGAGATGTTGTTTTGAAGGTATGTCCTCTTGGAGGAGCAGGCCTAGGACGTTCGCAATATGGAGGAGGAAAGATGACCATTTTTAGATGCTTTTAGCATGCTATATTTATCTTTCTCCGTGTAGCCTCTCGAAGGTTCAATAGCTTTGTTTGCTTCTCAGCAGTAAAACATGACTTCTTTCGAGGGCCATAAAATTGCTTTTTGTCGAAGGTGCAGTACTGCAAAACTGACCAAACTATGTGTTGCTGATGTGTAGTGGATCTTTCCTTCTTTTGGACATTAATGTAATCCTTCACTTCTTGCCCAGATGAAGAGATGAAGAACTTTTTGATTTGCTCATGAGATGTAGTCCTGTGAATGTAACTGATTTTGAATAAACAGAATGCATTTACTCCATTCTTTGTTTATGGTATTTGTGGTGCTTGTATTAGGGGGTCTAATACAGCATTTGTGTAAAGGGTATCCCGCTGGGGGAGCTCCCTTTTTTTGGACCCATTGCCCCTTTGTGCATCTTGAGAATACAAATAAATAGATTTGAAACAAAAACCCAACAGAGATAATATGGTCGTGATAGGTTTTGTGGTCTTGACACTGTGTCTTTTATTCCGGGTTGGGTACAGGTGTCAAGTCGAAAGACTATCAGTATCAGAGGTAATGTGGACGCGACACATGATAATCAGGAGTAGTTTTTGGTGGAATGGATTTTCTTGTCAAGTTTGGCTTCTTGTCAGGTATTCCTTCCTGAAGCGGAAGAGACTTTCCAAGCTTCCTCTCCGATGACCTCCAACGAAGATGAGGAGATGGCCCAGGAAGTCGTCAAAGCTTTCTACTCTATACTGAAAGTGAAGCTTCCTGGAGTCCTGAATCAGAATGCTGCCTTCGGCCCTATGAAGGCTGTTGTCGAATGTCAAGTGGAGGCCCTCGAGAGCATTGTCGGCTATGAAGAGCAGGCCAATACTCTGAAAAAACTTCTGAATGACCTGGAGGGTCAGGTGGCCAGGTTCCGGGACACCAAACAGCGGATCCCGACGTCGCTATTCCGTGCAGAGGACGAGGCTCTGCTCAAGGCTCTCACGGAGGAGAAGGCTTCTTTTCAGGCGAGGAAGGATGCCCTCGTTCGAGAGATTGGCAAGCTGGCTGACCAGTACGGCCAATTCAATGCTGCAAGTGAGGCACGTGCTGCATCGAAGAACAGGCTGGCTGCGCAAATAACTGAGAAGTATAATCATATTGCGCAGATCAAGAACGAGATCGCCCAGCTGGAAGCCGACTTGAGGGTGGCGACGTTTGAACAGGAGGATTACTTGGCTCAGGCTGCCATGACTGCCACCACTTATGCCCGTTTAGAAGAACAGCTGGCAAAGTTAGAGGAGGAGCATCTGAGTCTGATCCTTTTCGAGGATGAAGCTGCTCGTCAAGAAGAGGCGCGTCGTCGAGCTACCGCGAAGTCTGAGGCTAAAATTGCGGCTCTGAGGGACAACATAAACCGCCTATGTATTCCGTAGATTGTTGTAACTCTTTTTTTCTAGCCGTCACGGCTCTTGTACCTTTTTTGTCTCTTGATAGACATAAAGAATAAAGAATCTTTTTCAGTAGTGAATGTCGTTTTGTGAAATATCGGTGCTAGAGGTAATGTGGACATAGCAAGGATATTTCTGGTGGGTATTCCGTTGGAGAATTTTGATGTAGACCTATTATCCGTTTTATATTCAAGTTATTCGAATATAGATAATAAGTTGAATGAAGCTGCTAGTAGAGGTAATATGGACGTAATAGCAGAGGATGTTCTATATCTGACCAGAGGTAATATGGACATAAAAAGATATATAATATTAGGTGGGAGTGGATAGTTCAGAGGTAATATGGACGTGATTATCCTTGATGAATGCTTTGCTCAGAGGTTATATGGACATGGCAAAACATTTAATCATTCCACTGGAGAAATAATTATCAGAAAACAATTCAGAGGTAGTAGGGACGTGACTTGTTTTCGTCAAATCGAATTTGGACAGAGTAAAAAATGGGAATGATTCCACTGGGGAAATATTTAGAGGACCTATCATCCAGGGCGTATTCAAGACTCTTGAAATACGGATAATAATTAGATAGTTTTTTTGAATCATATTAACATCGTACTGTACATTTACATGACTGAATACATGTGAACAAAAAAGGTTACACATAGTATTTCTTCAGGAACTTGCCGTTGATAGACATCATGAGCAAGTCACCATCAGGCTTGGTTAGTCGGTACGCACCATTAGAATACACTGATTCTATAATGAAGGGACCTTTCCATTTAGGCTAGAATTTTCCTTTTGTTTTGTACGTCATGACCATTGGTCTTCTCACTACTAAGACCAGATCGCCGACTTGGAAAGTTCTTTCCTTCATTTTTTTTATTGAAGGCTCTGGAAAGGCGTGCTTGGTATAGTTCAATGCACTACTGAGCTATCAAGCATTTTTCGTCTAGCGCTTCGAGCTCCTGGAGTCGCAGACGGTAGCTTTCTTCGGTAGTCAGCTCGCTGGCTAAGGCTACTCGAAGAGAAAGAATCTGGATTTCTAGGAAAAGAACTTCTTCGCTCCCATAAACCAGAGAGAATGACATACTGCCTGTTGGAGTTCGGACCATTGTACGATAGACCCATAGACATTTACCGAGCTTCTCATTCCAATCGTGCTTGTTTGAAGACACGAACTTCTTGAGAAGTTTTATAATGGTTTTCTTGAAGGCTTCTGCTAGCCTGTTAGCAGCTGGATTGTAGGTAGTAGAGGCTACGTTCTGGATTCGATTTCGATCGCAGAACCGATAGAATGCATGGCTTGCTAACTGTGGACCATTATCCTGGATGATCCTGCAAGGTAGGCCGAAGCGATAAATGACGTAATGTTTGATGAAACTGATCACGTTTGACGCCTTCACTTCGGTGAACGGTATAGCTTCCGCCCATTTGGAGAAGTAATCGGTTATAGCTAGGATGAACCGATGTCCTTTGGTGGATGGCGGACTGATTCCTATGATGTCCATGCCCAGGCTTCAAACGGTCAGGATGCTGCCATCGGGTGTAGAAACTTCGAAGGTTGATGAATAAAATTGGCGTAGAACTAACAAGCTCTACACTTCTTTGCATATTCAACAGCATCTGCTATCATTGTGGGCCAGTAATAACCCATTCGTTTGAGGTGATCTTGTAATTTGGGGCCTGGTTGATGTGCACCACAAACTCCATCATGAGCCTCCCGGAGTGCGTGTTTGGCTTCTGTGTCTGATAAGCATCGTAACAGTAGCTCGTCGTAAGAGCGTCGGTACAGCATCTTAGTAGTTGTGTCGTAGTAAAATCTGAGGGATCGCCTTTGGATAGACACTTCTTCCTTCGGGTCCTCGGGGAGGATTCTATAGATGACGTAGTCTATGAAAGAAAATCTCCAGTCTTTAGCATCGACGTTTGTTTTCGTTGTGTAACTGTGATGAATATGCAAGGCATCTTTCACACAGAATAGTTCTTGACCAGACACTGTGATCAACTATTGAGTATTGGTAGGAACGGTCAAGGAAGCAGCGAGACCGGCTACAGCATCAGCTTCTATATTCTGTAGTCGAGGCACGTGCTCGATGAAGAATCAAATGAAAGTAGATGCCAACTCTATTATTGCTTTGTGGTAGGGGATGAGATCTTCGTGGTGAACTTCATAATCTCCTCGGACCTGACTGACTATTATCTTGGAATTGCCGTAAGCTTCTAGATAGTCAACTCCCAGTTGCGTCGCCAGTTGAAGGCCGATTAATAAAGCATTATATTCGGCCACGTTGTTGGTGCATAGTTCCAAGAGAGAATATACACGATGTATAACCAGATGATCAAGTGACATGAGCACGACACCTACTCCAGCCACGATATTTCCTTTAGGTCCTGTTCTTGATGCACCGTCAAAGAACATTCGCCAAATGGGGATTTCTTCAGTTACAATGTTAGACTCCACCACTTCGTCGGGGATTTTGTCGTAGAGTTTGGACGATTCTGGCACCGATGAGCTCCTAGGAAATCAGCTAATACCTGGCCTTTTACTGCCTTCTGAGGAACGAAGAGCATGTCATATGGAGTCAACAGCATTGCCCATATAGCTAAACGGGAATTGAGAGAGCCCAGTTTAGTCATGAGTATTCTGAGAGGGTTGACTTTTAGATATAATATGGATAGTCTGCCCAGACACATAGTGGCGTATCTTCTGGATGGAAAATACTAGTGCAAGACATTCCTTCTCCTCCGGTGTGTATCTGTGCTCGGCACCCACCATTATGCGGCTGAGGTAGTAGATTGCCTGTTCATGGCCGCCTTCATTTTTCTGAGCTAATAGGGCACCAATAGAATGGTTCATAGTGCGGACATATAGTAAGAAGGGTTTCCCCATTATTGGAGCTACCAATACTGGAGGGCTTATAAGATACGTCTTGATGTCGTCGAATGCGCGTTGACATTGTTCAATCCAGACGAAAGATACACCTTTCTTCATGAGCTGAGTGAATGGTTGACACCTTCCAGAGAGGTTCAAAATGAATCGTCTGATGTAGGCTAGCCTTCCTTGTAGTCCGCGTAGCTCTTTGAGGTTTTTTGGAGGATGCATATCGAGGATGACCTTCACTTTCTCCGGGTCCAGATGTATACCCTTTGAAGTAATGACGAAACCAAGGAACTTACCGCTGAAGACTCCCAAAAAAGACTTGGTTGGATTCATCTTGAGTTGGTGTGCACGCATTAGTTTGAACATCGTTCTCAAGTCTTGGAGGTGGTTGCCCTTGAGATGACTTTTGACTGCGATATCGTCTACGTAGCACTCCACAGTTTTGTACAAATGATTGCGAAAAATTGTGTTCATGGCTCGCTGGTATGTCGCCCCTGCATTTTTCAATCCGAAGGGCATCACCATATAGCAGTATACCCCCAACGGTGTTCAAAAAGTTGTGTGCTTCTCGTCGTCGGGTAACATCATGATCTGGCTGTAGCCTGAGAACCCATCCATGAAGGACATCCGTTCGAAGCTGCAAGTATTATCGATCATTACGTCGGTGATCGGTAAAGAGAACTCGTCCTTCAGGCATACAGAGTTCAAATTATGGTAATGGATGCAGACTCGAACTTTACCGTTCTTTTTTATGACTGGAATGATGTTGGCAACCAAGTCTGGGTGTCACACCCTTTTTTTCTTCTTATTCGAGATATTCTGGACAATTAACCGACCTATTACTGTACTGAGCTGATCCCATTTTTTATTTAAAAATGACTTAAATAGAATTTCATTTTTGAATTAAGTTACACGACACAGTTCTTCGCGAATGAATCCACTGGCAATGAGCTTCTTGACTTCATTCTCGATGGCCTCCATGACGTCTGGTTGGAATCGTCGTTGTTGCTGCTTTACTGGCTTAACTTTAGACGAAATATTCAGGCAGTGCATGGCGACTTTAGGGTCCAAGCCTGGCATGTCTTCATAGTTCCATACGAAGACGTCGATGTATTCTCTTATAAGCTGTATAAGAGATTGGCGTTCATCGTCAGATAGACTTTTGCAGATGAAGATTGGTTTAAAAGATGATTCGTCTCCTAAATTGACTTAGATGACTTCGTCTTCAGTAGGTGGTTCACGTTGTTCGAAGCGCAGCTCCCACCTAGTGCCCATCTTTTGAGCCTATTGTTTAAGCTCGGTTGATTCGACGTCATCTGCAATTTGGTCAATGGAAACCATGTTGACGGACAGAGTTACTTTGAATATGTCGCTAATGAGGAATCAGAAGAATGGGAACAATGATCTGCTTCATCATCTGATCTTTCGGGAGTTGTTGGGGGAGTGACATAACCCAAACCAACACCGCTTCGTTGATAGTAGTTCTCGGGTTTGCCGTGAGGAGCAAAGTGTCGTATTGGCTACCGTCGTCCTCAGCCGTAATTTAGTCCCTTGTCGCTTTTGATGTCATATCCCATGTTCTGGATGATATTCTTGGCCTGCCAACTATACCGAAAAAGATGTATTTTTCCAGAGTCATAGTCAGCTTCTGTGTTGTGCTTGGAAGAAGTAGAGTCTGGAACGAACTTTCTCTCGCTAATTATACGACCGAAGATGATTAGTTTTTCATCCTTCTTTCTGGCTGGAACGATGAAGTAGAGGATATTTTCAGGGTAAACTTTTTCCCGTAGGTGAGACGTCGTGACCGGCATACAGAGGTGTGGTCCTATGCCATTCTCTAGAGCGTATATCGTATCTATGTAGTGGTTTACAGATTGATAGACATCGGAGTAATTCAAAGACAAACCTTTACTAAGGAAATACGCAAGTTCTTCTTCAGGGATAACATCATCCGCTGAAGGCATATTATTATGAGTATTGATATATTCATTGAGAGGATCATCATCTGGAAGATAAGCCATAGTCTTGGCCGAGTTCACCATGTAGTATAATTCTTCAGGATTGGAAGGACGGGCATCAGTAGGTTCCACCCGGGGTATCATACTGAGAGTGATGGTCAATGGCTTGACCTTGTCAGGGTTCTTCGTTTTCACCCAGATTGTAAGAGGCTTCGAAGTACTTTTTGGAGTAGTACGTCCTTTGCCTCGAATGATCAGGGGACCATCATTGGAGGATGAACTTGCTTCAGCTTCAATGTCAGCTTTGTTGTCGTCATCCTTGGGGGGCTAAGATTGGTAAAGTACTGAATCTCTATAGTAAGTTTCGATGCCCTTAAAAGGATCGACATCGACAAACTCCGTCTTTACGACACCATCACTGTTGACGTACTTCAAGCACTGGTAAAGTGTGGAAGGAATGATCATGTTCTCGTGGATCCACGGACATCCCAACAAGACGTTGTAGGATACATTGGCATCGATCACATAGCAGGAAACCTCCGTTCGGAGATCACCGATATGGCATTTGAGACGGATCTTGCCTAGTGGATGGCTTCGACTAGCATTGAAAGCCATGATAGTTGTGTGGGTTACAGATAGCTTATGCAGAGGGATTCCTAGAATTTGAAGCAAACTTCTAGGAATGATGCTGAGGGAGGATCTTGGATCGATGTGCATACGGTCCATCTTCGTCGCCCCGATATACCCTGTATAGTACAGGGGTCTATCATAACGATTATTTTTGAGTAGCATGTCCTCTTGTGAAAAGGCGATATTGGGCACCACTTCTATAGTACTGTGGCAGTGGGAACAAGAGACAGGATCTTCAGCGGGGGCTTTGAATTCAGCGAGATACGAGTCGGTATATAGTAACGCCTCACTTAAGGCCTTTCGTGTTTCCTTGGAGAGTCACAATATATCGAACAGAGACAACCTGGCAGGTGTATTGGCTAGCCGTGCCAGTATGTCAAAGTTGTAGGGCCGATCCATGCCTTCGGAAGCTGGCGCCTTCAGAGATTTGTCAAACCGCATCTCCTTCTGCTTGGCTTTGTCCGTAGTTGGAGGCTTAGATGGGCCGGCTTCTGAGCTCGTGGGGGAAGCATGAAGTTGAGAGGGTATCACTTCTCCTTGTGCGGGGTCGTATGTCCGAAGATAAGTCTTCCCCGATCGCGTCTCGATAGATAGAACCTCGTAGATGGGAGAGGATACCATATGGCATGACTTGTACTTCTTGCCCCTTTTTGCTTTAGAAGGTACTACCCCCTGTGTCACTTCTTGCACAAGGTTCAGATGGACCCATATGATCTCACCACGTTCAGTCGCGAGTGGCACCAAGCACTACCAAAATACAGTCAATTAGCGACGGATGGTTAGCGACCGATATATTCTGTCGCCATTAGCGACGGATTTGTGACAAATCGCCGACGCATACCGGCGATAAGCCGATATCATTTTTTTTCGTTTTAAGGATGAGAGAAGGTCGATAGTCCGTCGCCACAGCGTTGGCAATATGGCGACGGATTCTCATCCGTCGCTACGCTGTCGATGATTTGACGGGAAATGTTAGAAAAAGTGGCGAGATAAATTGCCGACTACGTAGCGACGGAATGGTCGTCGCCAGGTTTACAATATAGCGTCGGCGTAGCGACGGATGTTGTCCGTCGCTAGTCGGTCGCTAAATATACGTTCCAGACTTAAATTGAAACGACGGAGGGAACTTTTCTTCTCCCCAAATTTCACTCTCTCTCTCCTCTCTCTCTCTCCCGCGGCGGTGATCGATTGACGACATCCCTCTCCTCTCTCTCTCCCGCGGCGGTGATCGGCGACCTCTTCTCTCTCTTTCCCAAAGGTAATCCCCTCTTCCCCCCTCTCTCTCTATTTCTCGCGGTGGTCGTGGGAGCAGCGGGCCGGGGGCGTCGGGTGCTGCGGGGGCGGCAGAGATTGTGGGGGCGGCGGGTGCGTCGGGGGCTGGGGGTTTGGCGGGGGAGACGGGGGGTGGGGGCGGCGGGGGCGGCGGGGGCGACGGGGGCGGCGGGGGGGAGGGGTAAAACCATCGAGTGGTTTAGACACATTTGAGTCACTAATTGACACATTAGGACACGACTAGACCCCCCCCCCATGTGGGCATACATTTCCCCTAGGACACGAGTGTTTGGTTTGGCTTTCATTCGTTTCTTTTGTGTTCGATTTCATTTTTTCTTTTGATACACTGATATAGGCAGTTTACTATTTTTTTAAAATGTTCAATTCGAAATCCAGGTTTTAAATGAGTCTTTGAAGGCCTATATACATGTATTTGAGGGTATATCTATGTAAGAGAGATTGGCAGATATTGATACATATGGCCATGTGATTGATGATGTGCTTGAGAGGTTGGGGGCTGCCTCTCCATTGCAGGGAAAGCCCTGCAACAGTAAGAATGATTGTGGCCATGTGGCCTGTGGGATGTCGAGTGGAGGAGGAAAATGAGGGTGTGTGTGGCATGGATTGTGAGTGTTATGTATTTCCTGTGTATTAATAGAGTGTTAGTGAGAGAGTCGTTTGGGTAATATTGAGTGTAAGTGTCTGATACTAGGAAGTATCAGGGAGCATTGAGTCAGAGAGCATATGTCTCATTTGTGTGTGTCTTGGGATAATCAATAGGAGAGTAGAGTGTATCAGTTGTGTGCTTCTATATAGTTGTATATATCTATACATCTAACTGTGATATACATATGTGTATGTGTGCTTTAGAGAGTGAGGAATGAAGGCAGGCCTACCATGCCTATTAGCATGCAGCAAGGCTTGGGGTGTAATGTGTGAGTGTAGGCATGGTAGAAAATATAGGTAATGCTAGTGTAACTAGACTAAGGTAGTGCTTGCTAGATAGTAAGGACACTCTAGTATCCTAACCAAGTTAATTTTAGCCTAGATATTTAGGATATAGCTCCCATACCCTAGAAGTGGACTCTTGCAATTTAGAAATAGATAGATTGACTCAGTTTGATTAATTGACCTATAATTGACCCTTGACCTAGATTGACCTAGTTTGACTTGCTTTGACTTGCTATGACCTAGTATGACCTAATATGACTTAGTTTGACTTTATTTGACCTAGTTTGACCTAGACAGTTGACCAAGTTTGACTTAGAGTTGACTTTGACCTATATATGACTTAGAATCATTTAGACTGCATCGTATATTTCAATTACCTTATTTCTGAATATACCATAACCTGTTTTACTCTAAATAGGATTCTATGACACCAGTTTGGAGTAAACTTGATTCTAAGGGTAATTGCTTATGATATATCTTGTTTCCATTTAAGATGATTGTTTATTCACCTATAATGACCCTAAAACTTGATTTGCTGCTGCAAGCATACAACACCACAAAAATATTTACTAACTCGTCAAGTTGAACCGTGTATAGCATGCTCGACGCTTAAGAGGAATCATTTGGACTTAGTGGACTATCGAACTATCGGTATCGGACTATTGGTATCGGTATTGGTATCGAACTATCGGACTATCGGTATCGGTATCGAACTATCGGTATCGCTAGTGGACTATCGGTATCGAACTATCGGTATCGCACTATCGGTATTGGTATCGCACTATCGGTATCGGACTATCGGTATCGGTATCGTACTATCGGTATCGGTATCGAACTATCGGTATCGTTATCGAACTATGGTATCGATATCGGTATCCGTATGTACTTAGTATCGATCGTAGCAGATTAGTATCGGTCTATAGGTTTGGTATAGGCCGTATCAAATTGGTATTGGCTAAGCGAATTGGTATCGTCCTATCCGATATGTATCGGCCGTATAGCTAGGATTCGTACCAGCCTTATCAATTCGGTATCGGCTATATCCGATAGGTATCGGCCGTATCGGATATGTATCGGCCGTATTAGATTACCGGGTCCCAAAAATCCAACGAAGAATATCGATATATATTTACAGCCGTTGGTGGATGAGCTAAAACAGCTGTGGGAGATCGGCGTCGCGACCTATGATATTTCCAGGAAACAGAACTTTCAGATGAGAGCTTCACTGATGTGGACAATCAATGATTTTCCCGCATACGGTATGCTGTCGGGATGGAGTACTCACGACACCATGTCTTGTCCGATATGCATGGAAAATAGTAAGGCGTTCCGCCTTAAGCATGGAGGAAAAACTTCTTTCTTTGATTGTCATCGTCAATTTTTGCCCGCGAGTCATCCTTGGAGAAAGAACAAGGACGCATTCAGAGCTGGAAAACAAGAATTTTCTCATCCGTCTGCCAGATTGTCGGGATACGATATTTGAGAAGATGTAAAGGACTTGCCCACTGTAATGAAAGATCCATCGAACAATCGTGTCGATGGGTTCGGACAAAGCCATAACTGGACCAAACGGAGTATCTTCTGGGACTTGCCTTATTCGAAAGATAATCTTATAAGGCATAATCTTGATGTTATGCATATCGAAAAGAATATGTTCGATAATGTCTTCAATACCGTCATGGATATTAAAGGAAAGACGAAGGACAATCCAAAAGAAAGACAAGACATTGCCGAGATATGCAAGCGTCCTTATCTGAACTTGATACAAAGGAGAGCTGGTGGACAATTAAGTAAGCCGATAGCACAATACACATTGAGCAAGGAAGATAGATTAATAATCTGCAAGTGGGTATCTACTTTAAGATTTTTCGACGGCTATGTGTCGAATTTGTCTAGATGCGTTGATCTCAATGAACGCAAGCTAACGGGAATGAAGAGTCATGACTGCCACGTGTTTATGGAAAGATTACTACCCATTGCTTTGAAAGAGTTGTTGCCTTCTGCTGTATGGGTTCCGTTGGCCGAACTATCTATATTCTTTAGGGATATTTGTTCAACTAAGTTGACTGTGCAACACATGGTTGAACTTGAGGAGAAGATTAACAATTTACAAGTTGGAGAAAATATTTTCTCCTGGCTTCTTCGACAGTATGGAGCATCTACCGATTCATCTAGCATACGAAGCCCGTGTCGATGCATTTGTTCATTATCGATGGATGTACCCATTTGAAAGGTACATAAAAATTGATATAATTTAAGTTGAATTTCAGTGGATTTTAAAATTAATTCTTAATTTTTAAGATAATTTATCTCTCTAGATACCTACACCATCTAAAGAAGAAAGTTGGCAACATGGCTCATATAGAGGCTTCGATATGCGAAGCATATCTTATCGAAGAGGTGTCAAACTTCTGCTCCATTTATTTCGATACTCATGTTAAGACAAATCAAAATAGACCTCAAAGGAATGACGAGGACGTTGAGGATGGAGGTATATTCAATGTAAGGGGCAAGCCTGTTGGGGCTAGTAAAAAACGGTGGTTGACTGACGACGAGTATGATACCGCTCACCGATATGTCTTATTAAACTGTGACATACAATAAGTGAGAGATTTGGAGAAGTAAGTCAGTACACTTGTACTCGTTATAATCTCTAATTTGATGAAGTAAGTGACTACACTTATATATTCTTATTTTCTCTAATAGATTATTTAGAGATGAAGTCAAAATGAGGACACCCGATATTACCGATGAGGGACTTCAAAGAGAGGTTGATTGTACATTTCCGTCATGGTTTCACAAATACGTAAGTAACTGAGATTATAATTGAAATTATAAATATGATTATAAATATATAATCTAAAACATTTAAATTATAAATATTTGTTTACAGGTTTTATTACCTGAAACAACACTCACTCATGAGAGTGTTCGTTATATGGCATTGGGACCGGAGAAGCAAACAAAGACTTGGCCAGGCTATGTCGTTAATGGCTTCAGGTTTAAGGCAACTCAGAATGCTATAAATGTCAAATTTATCAATGACGGCATCAGTACCAAAGATTCCGATATTTGCATAAGAGGCACCATCTATGACGACGAGCCGGACTTTGACTATTATGGAGTGCTTCAGAATATTATAGATTTACAATATACTGGCCCATATGATATGCATATTGTGATGTTCAAATGTGAGTGGTTCGATACGACACCAAATATCGGTTGGAGAATCGATAAACAATTTGGATTTATCGGTATAAATCATCGCAGGAAGTATAGAGGGTCCGATACATTTGCGATAGCAAATCAGGCTGTTCAAGTCTACTATACAAGCTACCCAAGGCGTCGTAGAGATCAATTTGACTGGTGGGCAGTATGCAAGATTAAATCTAGAAATACATTCAACGTTGGAGACCCAGCATACCAAGAGGACCAGATCGAAAAGTCCCAATACTTGGGACAACACTCGGATATAATAGATGTTGAAGATATTGTTAAGGAAAATAGAAGGGAGGAAGAGGTTGATACACAAGACTTAGCTGTCAACCAGGAGAGAAAGAGGCATCTTGTCCCAAATATTGAGGCAGAAGAAGAAGAAGAATAAGAAGAAGACGAATTTGATGGGGATGAGGATACAGATGAAATCGACGATGAAGATAAGGATGAGGATGAGGATGAGAAGAAGGATGATTGTTTGCCATTAAAATCTTTTGATTACAAATTTTAATTACAAACAGAACAGTGTTACAATGTAGGACTTAGATGTAGTCCTAGGAGTACACTTTTGTTTATCTGGGTTCCTTGTACCGATGGAGCGAGTGGTAATGCGTTGACTCCGTTGACGATCTGACGACGGTTCTCGGTTCTCTGAAGGTCTGGGTTACTCTGGGTGTCGGAGCTTGTGGAGAGGAAGAAGACGTTGAGTGTCTGTATCTGCCTCTTTGTATATGTATGTCGGCGCTGTCTTTAGGGATCAGAGAAAAGTCTGAGGCGCACGGCTTTTGAGGCGCATGCAGAGATTTAGGCGCATGGCTGCGGAGGCGCATACGAGATAGTTGGACGGCCATGTGGCTTGTAACCGCCGGAGAAAAGCAATGATGATGCTGACGTCGGCGACGCTTCGTCTTCTGAAAATGCTGTCAATCGTTCAGTCCTCGGGGGACGTGCTGCCAACTCTGTCAGACTTCAGCATTTAATGTCCTTTGACAGGTGATGGGCTATTGAGTGGGCATGTCGATCCGCATTCCACTAGGCACATGGGGACGCATGGGGGCGCATCCTTATGAGGCGCTTGGTATTGATGGGCGCATCAGTATGATGCGCGGTCTGGCCGGCGCATCCGTTTGCATGATACGTCTTTATGGGCTCGACTATTACGTTCTTCGAGTGCTTTAAATAGCCGTTTTTGACTTGGCTGAATTCGAAGTGTCAGGTTCATCACCATTAATACAAATTTATTGTACGGGATTCGTAGAGCCAGCCATTTGGCGCATGGGTTTGATTTGCCCGGCCTATAAATAGTGGCATGGAGAGGGTTTGCTTTTCGTTCTCTCACGTCCTACCGAAATGAACTTGTTTGCCCGAGCGCATTCTGTTGACGAGATGCTTCCGAGGGTGAAGATGCGACGCATTGTCTTCATTGATGCACTTGAAGGTGACTGTTACATCCAAAAGTCGGAGTCGAGGGCTTCTGAGGGAGGCAAAAGGTGCATGTTGCATCCAAAGATCGGGATGCTCGAGCCTCGTCTCCGTTATGCCGGAAGAGCCGCAGATCGGAATTACGGTGCCCCGATCATCTTCTTTGGGCTTTGGGAGAGCTCCTCCTCCTGCTAGAGTGGGTGTTGCCCATTCTGGTTGGGTTAAAAGCTGCTCCTTTAGCCGCAGGTTGATTTGTGGTGCTCTTTTCTTTCTTGGTTCGGAGAGCTCTTCCTCCAGCTAGAGGGTTAATTGCCACCCTCGTTCTGCTCAATAAATGCTTCATTAGTCGAAGCATTTGATGGCATATATGCTGACACTTCATGATACGCCTGACTGGGATGCTGAAGGGCGGCACATAACTGAGCTGCTGAAGGGATGCACATAACTGAGCCGCTGAAGGGATGCACATAACTGAGGATGCACATAACTGAGCTGCTGAAGGGATTCGCCTGGCTGAGACCGCATGGCGAGATGCACCTGTTTGAGAGCGCATGGTGGTTGTTGCGCCTAGCTGTAGACTTAGGGTCTTTTCTTTGTATAAATTCTCCTGTGTACAGCTCTTTCTTAGACATGTAATAGACTTTTATATGAAATAAAAATCCTCTTTTAATGTCTATTGCTTTGCTGTGCCAAGTACTTCCTCTGAGCTCCCTGGCGCATGTAATGTTTGGCGCATAGGATTTCTGGTCCTGAAATTCTATGCTTCTACAAGACCCCCTTCAAAGTTTTCAACAATTTTTGCCAAGTTTTGGAATACTTTGAATAAGAAGTATGGTGGAATTTTCAACGGGGCACATGACTGTTCGGGCGTATGATTTCTCCGCGCATCAGTGATGGAGCGCATGCTCCTCTCAGTAAATGCAAATGATAACGCTTCGATAACCAAGAAGATTAATGATGATCTTTTTGGATTTATTTGCAGTTATCACCTCACAGAACCCGAAGCGGCGGCTGAGGTCACACTTCATCGGTTCAAGCGTACGACTGAACCTATAAATAGGCGTGAGATGGAGAGAGAGAGAGTTCTTCCTCTCTTTGCTTTTTTTTTAGAGTTCTTCTTTTGAAAAACCCTAACTTTCTTCATGCAAGAAATGGCTCCCAAGACTCCTCGCGGCGGTGGCAAGGGAAAGGAGCCTGCGGAGTTCGTCGAGGAGGACGCTCATGTCACCATTGTGACTCCGGCCGACGTTTGGCCTGCGGTGACGGGTGGGTGTCATCTTTTCAACTTTTTTAGATGAGTTTGGAGCACATGGCTGAGTTGCATCATGTTGTTGTGCCCTAACTCTTTGTCACCGACGCGCATGGACTTCTGTCCTGATGATGTGCCGGGGCTATTCCGCCGATGCGCATGGGTTTAGGCCCTGATTATGCGTCGAGATTATGAAGGCCTCGGTGGCCGAGCTGGACCAGCTGCATTCCGAGTTTCAGTATATCCAGCAAAATGATCTCTCCGCCCTGATAAACGTGGAAAAGAAAAAGTTGATCGCTGAGACAGAGTCCTCTTATCAGGCCACCGTGGGTGTCTGGGAACGCAAGGTGGCTGAAACTGAGGCTGCGGTGGAGAGGTTATCTCAGTCCATGCAGGAGAAGGTGGAGTAGCGAGCTGCGTTGGGAGCTTGTATAGCGGAGGTTGATGCCAAGATTCGCCTCCTTGAAGACCAGCGGGCCCAACTTTTATTAGATGCTGAGCGAGTCCAGGCTGAACATGTAGCATCTAAGGAGGAGAAAGCAGCTTTCACCCGCCGGGCTCTTACCCTGGCCCAGCAACGGCAACAGTTGGACGAGAAGCATGAGGATGACACTTCTCCTGAGGCCATAGAAACGATGCGTCAAGAAGCCGAACGCCGAATCCTGGCGACCGTAGAGACTCGGGCGGCAGACTTGAAGCATCAGATTGAAGAGCTTTCGGCCAACCCCGGGGATGTTTAGGGATTGTAATCTCTTCTTTTTTTGTGTAATTTACAACTCTTGCTGGGGGTGTAATCCCTTACTTTTGAATAAAGAATACAGAGTTTTTGTGGTGTGTTCATTTTTGCTGTCATGAACTTGATGATTTGTGTGGGCCTATTATCTTTTGTGCACCTTAGTTTTTAGGTACAGATAATAAGTTCGAGAGAACCGACATGTTTGCTCAGAGGTGATGTGGACGTGGCAAATATGGGATTCAAATGATGGAATCTTCCTACTCATAGGTGTTATGGACGTGGTAGGAATGACTCTGGGGGATACGCGGAACCACTCAGAGGTAATGTGGACGTGGAAGTTCTGCGATCAATGTACGGCAACGCAGGAGTTGTTTGTACGGGATATTTACTCAGAGGTAATGTGGACGTGGTAAACATGATGGGTAGCGCAGTCTTACGGAGTGTAAGATTCCGCTTTGTAGGGTGTAGCGGAACAACTCAGAGGTAATGTGGACGTGGTTGTCCTTCTACTGGAGAATAGAATGCCACGGAACCGCTGGGTTCCGGAAGCGTAAGATTTTGTGGAAGGGAATTGTATGTGAGCCCTGATGATTGGGTCCGCAGACTCCCTTGTTGGGTGGAGATAGAAGTACATGTCTGAAGGATGTCAAGAGTAGTACTTCCTTAGGAACTTGCCGTTGATGGGCATCATGAACAAGTTTCCATTGGGTTTGACGAGGCGGTAAGCACCGTTTGAGTATACCGTCTCTATGATGAAAGGTCCCTCCTACTTGGGCTCGAACTTTCCTGGTGTCTTGTGAGTCAACACCATCGGCCTCCTGACTGCCAGAACCAGGTCGCCTACTTGGAAAGTCCTCTGCTTGACATTCTTGTTGAAAGCCTGTGATATACGGGCTTCATAGAGTTCGATGCACTGTTGAGCTAGGAGACATTTTTCATCAAGTGCCTCCAATTCTCGCAGACGGTGACGTTGATTGTCTTCCTCTGTTAGTTGATTTGTGATCGCTACACGGAGTGAGGGTATATGGATCTCGAGAGGCAGTACTGCTTCGCTTCCGTAGACCAAGGAGAATGGTGTGTTGCCTGTCGGAGTCCGTACCGTTGTGCGGTAGGCCCAAAGGCATTCGTCGAGCTTTTCGTCCCAGTCGCGTTTGTTGGATGACACGACCTTTTTGAGTAGCCTGACGATAGTCTTGTTGAATGCCTCGGCCAATCCGTTTGCTGCCAGATTGTAGGCGGTTGATGCCATGTTTTGAATACACACTACAAGAAAACATGATTTCTGTGACATGTAAAGCTGTCACAGAAATTATGAAAGTCGTCACAACACATCTTCTGTGACGAGTACAGTGACGACTTATTTTCGTAGCCTATACCTCCGTAGCGAAAAGTATAGGTGACGACCAAAAGTCGTTGTCACAGAAAGTTCTCTACTGTGACAAGAATATGTTGTCAGTGATAGTAAACTTTTCGTGACAACAAAATTCATCACTAAATATATTATAAGTGGCGCACAATATTGTCACAAAATAGCTTTTTATTGTAACTAAAAATAAATATATATTTTTTTTGACAAAAATAAAAATTATTTTTGTGACGACATTTGCTATCACAAAACAACTTTAGTAACACTTTTATTGTTGTCACAATAAACGTATATGTTTAGTGACAAGTACATGTCATCATTGTAAACACTTGCAGTAACACATTTATTATTGTCACCATAGTGTACACTTTATATGTTTGATGGAAATCAATTGTCACGAGTATTTTTTTTTTTGTCATTGTCATTATACATTAAAAACACAAGAACACAATGTAATATTACACAATTCTTGTAGAAGAGGGTATGCATGATTGTGCTCATCTTCCAAAAACACCCCCATCGACTTTCCAATGTAAACCAAAACAGTCATTTCCTAACGACTATAAGCGTTAGGAAAAAATTTCCTAATGCTTTTTTGCCATTGGTATTTGGGCGTGGGGATTTTTCCCAACGGTAAAAAACCGTTGGCAAGTAAAATTTTCTAATGGTAAAAAACCGTTGGAAAAATAATTTTACTAACTGTTAAAAACCGTTGGAAAAATAAATTTCCAAGCAATTTTTTACCATTATGAATGAATAAATTCTTAACAGTATTTTACCGTTGGAAAAGAAAAAATTTCCTAACGGTTACACCCATTAGGAATGAAAAAAAATTATTAAAAAAATTGTGCCTCTATTAAGCACAAGAATCAAATTCATTTTCTTCATGTACATGAACATAGACAAAATTAGGATGAACATTATCCATTCAACTAGATATTACATAATTTTGTCACTTAAACAATATTGCAATAGTAAGCAAATTCCATTATTGACCATTTACAAAAGAGGAGCATAACAAGACTGAGAAGATGTTCCATGTATTCAATCCAATAATTCAACTACAAAGTAGATAAATGTCGAATCTAAAGACTACAATAGTTGGATGGTTGCAACTGAAACCCAAGGACTCTGGACCCTGAAAGTTAAGAAATGGCCCATAATGTTCTCCTGCAGTTCAAATAAAAAACACATTAGAGATATTATTGCCTTCAAGTAGCAAACAAATTTATCAGGAACCTGAGCCAATGCATTTTGATTGGATAGCCTATTAACTTCTTTTCGAGGTTCGCTGATACTTAAATCTAGTACTAAATCAGGCTTGAAGCAAATGATCCTTGTTTACTATTGGGGGAGTGACACATATCCAGCTTGTAATATAAAATCATCTCCAACCCTATTGTCTTGTTAAGTGTTGTGAGTCTTAGGTGGCTCCTATGTGGCTAGACAATGTCTTGTTTATGTGGTAAAATTATATCTCAAAAGACAATGAGATAGAAAAAACTTACAACGAAAATATATAAAATCAGAATGAACAATCATTCGACTCTTTCTCATATATAAAACAGAACTAACAATCATTTGACTGTTTCTCATATGATTTTATTGAAGCAGTAAAAAAACTTACAACGACATCAAGCCAAACATTAGACTGAATCAACACCTTGAACTTGCTCTCAAGCAAGGTATCTTTCTCTTCGTTATTTCTAACAAAAAAGGGGAAAACGTACTAGGAAATTAGAATTCAAACATGTAAGAAATGTAAATGAATAAATAAACAACTAGATTGCAAGCGACTAGTATTAAAGAGATTAGACTTGCCCACTCATCAATGACGAGACCAACATCTTCTAAAGGTTTCTAGCATGCCTCAAGTGCTACCTTGGCCACAACAAGCTGTTGGTTCAGTCTCTTCAATTTCTTCAGTAAAAGTCACAATGTTAATTGTTATCAATGCTTTCAAAACATAACAAGCTATACAGGAAAGTGTAGCTGCATACTTACATGGCAGGGTTGTTGCACATCCGAGAATACAACCCTCAGAATTTGCTCGACTTCAACCTGATCTTTCTTCTTGATCATCAAACTTCAAAAGCCAACATACACCATCACCAGAATGGACATCAAATGAATATAATATAAAGTTGGTGTGACAATTTCTAAGAGATTTATTATGTCTGTCAGTAACAAGCTATCAACAATAATATCAATTGGGGAAACAAGTAAAAGACAACACAAGTTAAATCTCTCATTTGTCCATTATTTATCTAAAATTGATACTTAATCTGGTACTAAAAGCCTTACCATCTAGCAGAGCCATGACAGGACATGCTTTCTACATATTCTCAGCTTCCACTAGATTTTCAGCAAACATTCTACTACTTATGTAACCTGGAATTTGCCAAACAAAGGCACATGAAGAGCATTAAAATCAGAATCCATTTACCTTGTATAAAATTATGAAAGAACAGATCTTTGAAAGTTAATGGATGAAAGTCAAATAGTTTAACTTCTCTCCACTTAATAGCAGTATCGGGAGTCTTAACTTATCAAATACAAAGAAACTCAAATATAATATATCTAAAAAAATCCTGACCAGCCAACTGAAGAAGGAAATTTATAATGATCAAGATGTGCCAAATTAAAACAGTTACTTGTACACCGATAGTATGACCATATCCATACCCATGTCCTATCGGGTCGACACTGACTCCTTAAAGTGGAGAGTCCGGGTAACATAAATAGAAAGAAAGGTTTAGAAATTATAAATGATACTGAGATCTTAGGATAAGGTGTTGATCCAGTGAGGAATTCTTATTATCATAGAAATTTATGTATTCCTAGCAAGGGTGTCTTGTATATGCGTGTATGTGTATATACTTCTTCAAGAGAATTCAAGGAGAAAATAATTAGTATAGCTGATGGCTTGGATACTTATGTAGGGAGACTAGAGGATTCAGCAGAATATTAGGTTTAAGGTTTTGTGGCCGCCACTTGTCAGCAGACAGCATAGCATGGACTCGTGATGTTTCGGAGATGGATTGCAGTACTTTATCTCTGGTATGAGCAGCAGCTTTTTCTCCAGCTCGCACGGCCAATTCAAGGTAGACGAGTGCCTTCAATGTATCCCCTTCCTGTAATGAATAAGAAAAGTGCATCAGTACTGCAAATTAGACTTCAAGTAGAGGAAAGAACTAATGATGCAGCTCACAGAATAACTAGACCCATCTAAATGAGTGATTTAATTTGACTACAAAGACCAAACGTGTTGAGAATATCACTAGCCAACACTGAAACGTACATTGAGTAGTTTAAGGCCATGCTCGAACTGTGCTCTCCTGTGATCACCCTCAGCAGCACATTTCATCCACATCCTTGCCTGTCGAAGGTCTTGCTTCAATCCACCCTCACCCGTGGAATAACTCAGGGAAGCATTGTACATGGCGCCTACACATCCACCTTTTGCAGCTTTCACATACCATTTGGCCTGAAATTCATGAAAGACCTTATTTAGGACGTTTCATCCAGAAATAAACTAAGATGACTGCAAATTTAGATTATAATGTGCATATCAAACTAAAAATGCTGATTTTTTAAAGGAACATTTTCGTGATCTTCAACAAAGTCAATAAACAGAGAGGATTCCACTATTTGGAGTGGGTCAATAAATCTTATAGAAGGGATTAGTTTAAAAGTAGAAGTTTAAAGTAATAATCTAGAGAATAAAAGTGTATACATGGTATGTTTTTCTATCATGCACGGTCACGATGAAAAAGGTTCAATAATTAAAGAAGAAGCATACAACATCAGGTAGGCTGGATTTAACACCATGGCCCCTGTGTAGACAAAGTGCCAAGTTGTACTGAGCGCGTGGACAGCCTACTTCGGCTGCTTGATAAAACCATTTTACAGCCTCATGTGGCTGAGGTGGATCACCTGTAAACAAAAGATTAAATAAACGAGGTCAATTGTCTGCTTCTACCTATAGGCATAAATAAAGACTAGTGTTGTAGCTATTTAAGGGACAAAATACCACATCAACCAAAAGAAAGCACAAGTTGGCATATTTAGATATAAAATGTGAAATGTTCAACAAGGGATTTCCATACATATACATCACAGAACGAGGGAAGTGCAGAGATTGAGAATTTTGGAAAACAAAGAGGACACGAGCACATAGAGAATTTGAGTGCCTTGCCAGAGAGATGAAGTGCTTGAACTCTGAAGTCCTTGATGCAGGCTGTGATGCAAATACAATTCTAAATGACCTACTGATTGCGCTATCTACTTTATCATGAACATTGCTATCCTATTTTGTCTGGATCAGGATAATAGAGGTTAGATTCCAGAACAGGACAGATTGGATCTTAAATCTTTAGTTTTCTATCCGATTTCTCAGAAAAAATAGGAGAAATATATAATAAATTAAATTGAAACATGTACGAATTTGTCAAGTAAGAAGCCCAATTGACAACCTAATACTCTATAAAACAATTAGCCACATATCCAAAAGCAACCCAAAGAAACCTAAAGCAGCTAAAATACCAAAACTTAACCAACATCATGACCATCCGAAAACCAAATCAGTAAGCATGACATACATGAGTCCAGGGCATCCAAAGTTCCCAATACATTTGGTTATAATCGCTACTGAGGTTCCGAAAATTATTACTCGTGATTTTTCTTATTCATTGTCTTTACTACAGAAAAATATTACCATTGCTTTGCTAGTTAAAATGTAACGAACATGAATCAGACCATATAATTGCTAGTTTTATGACATTTGTGCTCTGGCAACGAAGAACATGCACGAATTCCTCTTCGTGAGGTTGCTCATCTGCCCATCAAGATGTTCCCTCTTAGTTTGTGAAGTCCTTAACTATATAACTATAAGAATCAAACAACCTACCTCCCTCAGCTGACCTATTTCAAAATTATATTACGAGGAGGAGGAGGAGGACGAGTGAGAGAACCATTACTATTTCAAAATTAAATCTTTCCAGTCAATTCGGGAAAAAAATTTGAACGATAAATACTAATTAGTATGGTGTAAGCATGTAAATGAAGAAAACTGATTTGTAGTAGGTAAACCAATCAACAAGGTTAACAATTATTTCATTCAATTTCAAAACTACTAAAAAAGAACACAAAGTATTTAAAATCTAAATGTCTAATTTTTTTCCTATACTTTTAGTAATTTATTAATAATTACTTGTTTTCTGATACAAAAAATCCAATGTTTCGATCCGAAATTACTGATAATATGGATACCAATACTCATAGGAAGGGTTTGATATCTATGTCTGATTCCGATACCGACTCATAGGAAGGGTTCGATTTCTCTGTCCGATTCAGATACCGCTACCGCGAAACCTTGATACAGAGTGAAGTAGATGAAACATTTATCTACTCATAAGAAAATCCTCGTGATCGCAAAGACCACAGTGATCAAGGTTAAAGCAAGAGATTACTTCAACAACCAGATCCTTTACATGGAAAGATTTAATCTATATGATTAATGTAAAAGAATCATCTCAAAAATCTAGGGAGTTTGAGTAGTTTCTATTAAAAAAGGCAGGTCTCTTAACAACAACAGTTCCCAAAATGCAAGTTTAACAGAAGTTCTCTAGGAACCCACTCACGTATTATCGCATCAAAGTATTATCGATTCGCTAACCTTGTCACATATTATCGCATCAAAGTATCTTATACAGCTAGTAAGCCAATCGCATGTATGAAGTATTCAAGTAACTAACTTGTTGAATTCATATATTTTGAGTTATATGCAAGTTTTTGAAGTAAAAGTTTCTACTTTAGATTAATTGCTGAAAACTAATGAAGAAAGATATGAACAAAAGGTTAGGCGACAAACCATTGGCAATGACAATGAGTGCTACTAATTGGAGTATAGGCCTATTGCTGACCAAATGAGACTGCAAAGTGCTACCGAAAAAAACAATTGAACAAAGCAACTACTAGCAATATCAGTAATAATCCAATCCAACCCAATATTTGATGTATAATTAGAAAAAAAACTAAAACTGAAACTAAATTTTTTGTAAAATGAACTAAAATGAACAAAGTAACTACAAGCAGTAGCAGTTGCAAGTTTCTACTTCATATTAAAAGAATGACATGCACATCTACTGAAACTGACTTTAATGTAAGATACTATAAATTTTATAATACTCCACTTCAATTAAGTATGTGATGTATAATGAAAAGTTAACTTGCCTGCTCTGATGATTTTGTTCTCTCCAACTCGAGCTTGTTCTGGAGATCGTCGATTGTCTTCTTTAGCTCTTCAGTTTGATGCAGTTTCTGCTTAAATCGTCTACCTCACCATTAAGGTCCTCGAACTTTTTGCCTTCCTCAGCAACCTGAAATGTTGAAACAACAGAGTATGTGGTAGATCAGAACAAAACTAGGAAACAACTAATATTCATACAGTGAAATTGTCATATGGAAAGAATAAAACTATAAATACATTACTGCATCAAAATCCATTTAGCAACTTGGCAGCATTCTGCAAAAATACTGATGCTATGCTTATGGAAAATATCAAAAAGTAACGACACAACACAAGTACAGACAGAAAAAAAAACTATGAATACATTTCGTACACTAGTACAATAGTACAATATAGGAAAGAATAAAACTTGGCAGCATTCTGCAAAAATACATTACTGCAAAAATACATTACTGCATCTAAACATTTCCGTACACTAGTACAATATAGGAAAGAATAAAACTATAAATACATTACTGCATCAAAATCCATTTAGCAACTTGGCAGCATTCTGCAAAAATACTGATGCTATGCTTATGGAAAATATCAAAAAGTAACGACACAACACAAGTACAGACAGAAAAGAAAACTATGAAACTAATTAAGTTGTGAGTATCAAAAGGAAACAACAAGAGCATCTACAAACACATACCACACTGATCGTACCAACTTCAAATATACCAAAAAAGAATAATAAAAGCTAAGAAATAGAAAATTCAATTATATGGCTTTGACAAGGTTAATTATGTTGGTGTCTGATAGGTTTCTAAGTTTGTAACATATCCAGTTGATAAGGTTCATGATATTGGAGAGGTTTAAGACATCAAATTCACTATAGAGTTAAAGTCTATTACTGTGTCAGTGTTTCAAAATTGAGGTTTAACACAGCAAATAGAAAGCCAAATAAATAAAAATGACTGCACAATTATTAGCTCCTCCCCGGAAGTGCAAAAGAAAACAACAAGCGTAACCCTCGCGCCAGGCGACTCCCTCAAGAGAATGGTATATTGATTTCAAATCCTACCAATAGATTTCAGTTGCTTAACTTTTGCTTGAAGGGTATATTATAGGAATTCAGTACCCTTACTGCGTTGGAGATTAATTGCACCAAGAGTAAGATTTACTTCAACAATAATTGTTTACAGGACCCCTATTCCAGATCCTGGAACAAGAAGGCATTCTACTACCAGTCAAATACATAGACCTTCCTCGTTATACCTCAAGTATCAAGACTGTCATGCTCTTATTGGATATTGTAGGAGGAAACTTGAGGGATGGTAGAGTTTTCTATTATCTTTAACTGGTAGAGTAGAACTGGTAACAATTGTTATCCCCTCTATCACTTTATATTGGCTACAGATATTTCAAGTTCCCCAGAGAGTACTTGATAAGGTGGGGTTTTGTGTAGAACTGGTAACAATTGCTATCCCCTCTGTCACTTTCTATTGGCTACAGATATTTCAAGTTCCCCGGAGAGTACTTGACAAGGTGGGGGTATGTGTTGATTTCCTATGGAGAATGGTAGACACAGCATCAGCTGGAAAATTATTTGTAGGAAAAAGATAGAGGGAGGTATGGTATACAAGGGTTGTTGATATTAAGGATGTTTTCTGAAACTACTATAAAAGTTAACACAGGGGACTCAGGGCAAACTGGATGAGGGACAATTATCTAGAAGCTACTTTCAGGAGATAGTGGAGATACCTATCAACCTATAGGATAATGCAGAACAGTGAAAAAGGAATGGAACCAACTGAATGAATCCACTCTTAATCAACTATATAATTGGTAGGAACCAATATGAGAACGTAAATTGGAGCCCAATAGTCTGCAACACTGGAAATTGTCACAGATTGAGTGCCTGCCTATACAAAGTCATCCTGAACAGACTCCTTAATAAAGACGGATCCAGAGTCGGGGAGTGTAGCTTGACTCCTAATGCAACTTTTGTAAAGGTGACATGACATTAAGTGGATCAGTATTCTTCAATGCTCCTACCCAGCTTAGATTCAAAGGTATGCAGACTAAATTTTGGCATGTCAAAAAGAAATAGTATATTAGAAGAGGAAGTCAAGGAACTCATCTAGCATAGCAAGTAGTCCAAGATATATGATGGTTGCTCTGGCAATCGTTAAGCACATCGGGAAGGAAAGAAATAGGAGGTATCCATACTCTGCTTCTTGGTTCCTACTGCAACTTCGGAAGTTCTAGAACTCCTCATAGTGACAGGTGTCTCGGCCTTCTTCTTCTTCAATCTATCTTTCTGATCAGTATACTCTTTATAAGCCATATTGAACTGCTTAGATTCAGGAGGAGCTTTTCTCTATTTTTCAAGGAGAGGGGGGCATTCAGTGATGCCAGTACCCGAAAACTCAGCAGAAGCATCTTTCGAAACTTCTGAGGTCTTCTGTGGATTAGCAAAGTAGGATTTCTCCTTGCTTGGGCCTGTTCTTCCATCATCAGAGGCATTCTTCGCTGCGGCAACTCCCATCCCACTTAGTTTCTTCGATATAGCACCATCGAAAGGGATGTAAGTCTCTCTTGTTACAGGTTCCGAAATCTTCCTGTCTTAAAAGTCACAAAATTTTAGAGCACAAAAAACCCTAACCTGCCCCCAAATCAAGAAATTCCTCGAAAAGAAATTCTAAATCAACATAGATCAGCCAGAAAAAGGAATTAGAAGCTAATCACATCAAATAATACGTACAGCATACATTAAAGATTCCATCTTTCACCTTGATTGCGGTTAGGGACTCGAAAATTTCTGACAAAATTACGAAAACTAAACCAAATAGAGGGGGATTCGGTCCATGAGGACCTCTAGGAACCCTAAATTGGGAAAACAGGCTATAAATAACCAAATCCAACAAAATTATACCAAATTGGAGGAATTTTCTTGCATATATTAGCTAAAAATTACAGAAAAATCATAATAGAAAAATAAAAATTAACGAGATCGACTCACCTGAGCTTCTGGAAAGTTGCTACTTATTTCTCTTTCTAAAGCTTAAAGAAATAGGAGCAGAAAAGAAATATATAAATCCAATCGGAGAAGATTAGGGTTTGGTGAGAGGAGAGAAGAGGAGGAGAAGGGGAGTGGAGCTGAGAGGGAATGAGAAGGGGGCGGGGCTTGAGCCTCAAAATATCGCGGGGTGGAAAGGATTTTACAGAAAATTTATTACAAGTTTATCACCGCTCTAAAATATTAATAACGTTTTATTTTATAAACGTTATAAAAAGTCCAGAATTAGCCCAAACCGTCATAGAAAAAAAGGTATTTCGAACTTTGATAACGCTTAGGTAGCAGGCGTCATCAATACGTCTTGTCGAGCGTTATTAATAGACCTTTTTGTTGAAGTGATACCAAACCATATCATGCATAACTATGTCATAAAACTGGAAGGCCATTGGGAAGCACATGGCTGTTAGGCCAGATGGAAGTTGGCAAAAGCATATAATCAAAGGAACCTTGTGATAGTTCTGCGTTAAGGTCACGCCAGACAATGCAGAGCAAGGTTGTACTTGTATAGTAGTGTAAAAGTGAAGCTTCAAGAAATTTGTAGTCTTTCTAGGAAGTTGAATTGGTGGATGTCAAAAACCAAGATCTCAACCATGGAGACAATCAGAAAAGGTTCAACTTATAATGCAAAATTAGAAGTTAGTGGTTTATGATACATGTAGGTGGAATCATCGCTATAGTCAATATTGTTTCTGCTTTTAGCTGGACATCTTGCTTGCAACATGATTCTTATAGCTCTACCTCCATTCTTTCTAATTTTTCCCATACTTCGTCTTTTGAATGTTTAAAGCTCCTACATGAAGGAATTCCTGTTATGTCAAGGATAAAATTTTTTGGGCAGCCAAACACATTTGAGTTCAAAATAGGATAAAACAACATTTAACTAGTGTTCACAATAAAGAAGTAATAGGTTGAAAGATAATTGCAGTTCTTTGGGCAGATAAAGAATATTTATGCCATATTATACCTGAGAAACACATAATTCTAATCTGCTACTACCTCTTCAAAAGTGATGACTATAACCCGTTAACTCTCACATCAAAGCCAACATCAGCTCGAAGCAATTTGATAATCACATACGGTACAGCAAGAACTGAAAGGGAAAAAATAGGTTCTAATAGCCAATCGAAAAAATTGGGACAAAATAGTCATAAGAAAAGAGGAGCAGTGAACAGGGCTCTTTGTTGTCGGTATGTTGTTTATTAATTAGAAATCTACAAACAAATATAATAGATAAATAAGTGTCACAAATAAACAAACGAAATAGTTTAATATCCAGTTTCTTTATGGTGATGAGGAAAAAAGGACCCAACACATTAACTCTGTGATTCATCTGAATCCTCAAAAAACAAAACAAAAATCAGCACATGAAGATAAAATACTATTACGTCAAAGTGAACTCACAAGGGCAAGGACTGTACATAGTCCCCAAAGGTGTTCTACAATACATTCCCATTTTCTTTCATTCAAGGCTTGTAATAATTCAATTATTCATGTTAGCATAATAGTCTACCTATAACAACAAGTTAAGAAACAGTATAAACAAGCAATAACATTGAGAAGAATTTTAATATCAAAATTGATAAAACTTGTTAAATCTGGAGAACTATTTCAAGAAAATCATGACTTAAACCTTGAGTCAAAATGTATGAAAGTTTCATATTATCTTCATGGTACAAAGTTATAGCATTAAGGACCATTCACCGGTGTTTTGAGTACCTTAGCTTCTTCATGATACAAACTAGATGATAATTAATACACGGCTATATACCTTTGACTTATACCTCGAGATTGGAAGTTCTTATATGAGGACCATGAACCCTATCTTTAGAAGTCCCTTCTTCCACAACTGACCTAGAGAGAAAGTGGTGAATAATTTTAAAGATAATGGAGTACCGAGAAAAAAGTAAGATTAAACCCTAGAAATAAATAAAAACAAATCCTAATATTAAACCCTAGAAAAGATTAAACCGCCGACCATCCTTTCCATCCTCCGTCCGTTGGGACAGTCCTTCGCCCCTGTGAAGGTGCAAAGGAGGACAAACCGCGACAGGGCGGTTCCAACGGTGATGCGGGGTTTTTAGAGAGGAGGATATGATTACCTGATGGAAGCGGGATTCCAGCGGCGAGCGTGCGAGTTTCCAGCGGGAGCGAGGTAGTTTCGGCGGGAGCGGGGGTCCAGCGAGAGCGGGGTGGTTCCGACGGGAGCGAGGTTCCGCGGGATTGAGAGAAGTGAGCGGAGTTCCAGCGGGAGAAGAAAGGTTTGGGGGAAGGGGGAGCACAGGTTTGGTGAAAGTTTTAGAGGGCAGCGGGGTTTTGGGGGATGGAAAGCACGAGTTTTTTAAAAATTTTGGAGGCCCTAAAATTTCTAGTGAATAGGAAGCCAAAGTTTACAGCAAAATTTTAATACTAAGCAATTGTTTTAATCCGTTGAATTTAACTATATTGTTTCAAATCTTCTTACAATTTAAATAGTAATGTCAAAATAGTATAAAAATAGGATATATTTTTTATTTAATTTTTTAAAATTTATTTAAAGTTTTTGTTACAAGAAAAAAAATTTCTTTGTGACTAATACTTTTGTGTGACGTACAATTATTTGGTAACTAAAAGAAACTTTTAAGTGACAAGAATAAAAATTTAATCTTGTGGCTAATACTTTTATGTGACAATAATATTTTCTTGTAACTACAACAAAAAAATTAGTGACAACTATTTCTCTTATCACACATAACTTGTCTCTAAAATTATAATTTTATTTTAGTGACCACATTAAGTGACGACCAATAAAAACATGGTCACTAAATGTTTTAATTGTGTGACGGACAATAACAGTTGTCACAAAAACAAATTATGAGTGACAACAAAAATTATTTGTCACAAAAATATCCCTTTCAGTGACAAGTTTTACACTTGTCACATATTATTTGTCACGGAAACCCGGATTTCTTGTAGTGACAATTCTTGTTACAGAATCTGCTGAAAACATGGCTGATGAACTGAGGACCGTTATCGTGATGATCCTCCGAGGTACCCCGAAACGGTAGATGACATGGTGCTTGATGAAGCTGACCACCCTAGAGCTCTTCACTTCCGCCAGTGGAACTGCTTCTGTCCATTTGGAGAAGTAGTCGGTGATGGCTAGGATGAAGCGGTGTCTCCTTGATGAAGGAGGGGTGATTGGTTCTACAATGTCCATGCCCCAGGCTTCAAAGGGCCAGGAGGTGACCGTAGGATGTAGTGGTTCTGGCGGTGTATGGATGAAGTCAGCATGAAGCTGGCACGCATGGCACTTTTTAGCATAGTCGACAGCGTCGGCTGCCATGGTTGGCTAGTAGTAGCCCATGCGTCGCAGTCGATCCTGCAACTTAGGGCCAGGTTGATGGGCCCCGCAGGTTCTATCGTGAGCTTCTCGAAGGGCTTCGGCTGCTTCTTCGTTGGATAAACATCGAAGGAGAAGTCCATCGTAGGAGCGTCGGTACAGCATTTTAGTAGCTGTATCGTAATAGAATCGAAGGTAGTGCCTCCTGACTGAGACGGCTTCTTTCGGGTCCTCTGGAAGAATTCCGTAGACAGCAAAGTCGATGAACGAGAACCTCCAGTCTCGGACATTAACACCAGCACTTGTTGACATGGCATGGGCCATTTGTGAGCAAAGGTTGTTTTTAGGACAGACCAAGTCTCGACCAACTACCGTGACGTAGTGTTGAGTCCCGAGGGGTGTTACCAATGAGGCTGCGAGGCCAGCCAGAGAGTCAGCCTCCAGATTTTGTAAATGAGGTACATGTTCGATGAAGAACTTGGTGAAGGTTGAAAAGATGTTCAATGCAACTTCATGGTAAGGAATCAGATCTTCATGGCGAACTTCGTATTACCCTCTGATCTGGTTAACGACGAGTTTTGAGTCACCGTAGGCTTCCAGATGATCCACTCCCAACTGTTGCGCCAGCTGGAGTACCATGATGAGAGTATTGTACTCGGCAACATTGTTGGAGCACGGCTTCGAAAGAAAGTAGGTACGCTGGATGACTAGCTGATCGGGGGAGACTAGGACTACCCCCACTCCTGCGATGATTTGGCCTTTGGGACCTGTTCTTGAAGCGCCATCAAAAAACATCCGCCAGACGGAGCTTTCTTCGGTGACGTTTGATTCTTGGACCTCATCCGGGATGTCTTCATAGAGTCTTGAGGACTCTGGGATGGGGTGTGCAGCTAAAAAGTCGGCCAGAGCCTGACCCTTGACGACTTTTTGTGGAACGAACACCATGTTGTATGGCGTTAACAGGATTGCCCACGTAGCTAGCCGGGAGTTTAATGACCCTGGCTTCGTCATGAGAACTCTGAATGGATTGACTCGGGAGATGACATGAATTGTCTGGCCCGAGACATAATGGCGAGTCTTCTGGATGGCAAATACCAAAGCCAAACACTCTTTTTCAACGGGGTTGTACCGGTGTTCGGCTCCGATCAGTGTTCTACTGAGGTAGTAGATAGCTTTCTCATAGCCTGTATCGCTGTTCTGAGCCAGCAGAGCGCCGAGGGAATGATCCATGGCACGGACGTAGAGGAGAAATGGTTTGCCGGCCACGGGTGCCACCAGGACTGGCGGGCTCGTCAAGTAAGCCTTAATATCGTCAAAAGCTTTTTGGCATTCCTCTGTCCAGACGTAAGAGACCCCCTTCGTTATGAGCTGGGTGAAGGATTGACATTTTTCGGAAAGGTTTGCTATAAACCTCCGGATGTATGCCAGACGCCCTTGCAGGCCTCGATGTCCTCGGAGGTTATTCGGAGGGTCCATGTCCAGGATGGCTTTGGTCTTCTCGGGATCGACATGAATGCCTTTTGCCGTGATAATGAAGCCTAAGAACTTTTCGCTAGAAACCCCAAGGAAGGATTTAGCGGGGTTCATCTTGAGTTGATGTGCTCGCATGAGATCGAAGACTATCTTAAGGTCTTGTAGGTGATCTCCTTTGAGACGGCTCTTGACTCCGACGTCATCAACATAGCATTCGACTGTCTTATGAAGATGCTGACAGAAGATGGTGCTCATAGCTCGTTGGTATGTCGCACCGGCGTTCTTCAAGCCGAAGGGCATCACTGTGTAGCAGAAAACCCCCTTCGGAGTCCTGAATGATGTGTGTTTTGCGTCATCGGGGAACATCTTGATCCGGTTGTAGCCCGAATACCCGTCCATAAAAGACATGCGTTCGAAGCCACATGTGTTGTCGATCATCATGTCGGTGATTGGAAGCGGGAATTCATCCTTCTGGCAAGCAGTGTTGAGATCCCTGAAGTCGATACAGACTCGTATCTTTCCATTCTTCTTGGTGACAGGGACGACGTTAGCCACCCAATCCGGGTGTTGTTCTTCACGAATAAATCTGCTGGTCAGGAGTTTGTCTACTTCCTGATCGATACCGTTCATGATGTCAGGATGAAAACATCGCTGTTGTTGTTATAGGCTTGGCATCAGGCAAGATGTTAAGCCTATGCATCGCGATCTGGGGATCAAGTCCCGGCATGTCTTCGTAGCTCTAGGCGAAGACATCGATATATTCTTTGGCCAGCTGGATTAAAGATTCCCGGTCTTCTCCTTTTAAGCTTTTGCTGATGAAGATGTGTTTGGAAGAAGATCCATCCCCAAGGTCGATCTGCTCGACTTCGTCTTCGGTAGGGGGTTCGCGTAATTCAAAACGAGACTCCTACTGTTCTCCTAGGCGTTGAGCCCAGGGTTCTTCTTTGAAGAATTCTGGCATTTGGTCTTTGCCTTCATCTTCTTGAGATTGTGGAGATGCCAAGTTGGCTGATAGCACTTTCTTGAAGACTGAGCCGATACTGGTATCGGAATCCCAAGTTGATGCTTCGGATGAATGAAAATGTTCTACCTCTTCTGCCTCCGAACTCTCTGGAGTTGACGGCGGCGTGACATAGCCCACCCTCCGTCGAGTTCGATGATAGTAGTCCTGCGGCTTTCCTTTAGGTGTTGGAAGCCGGAGAGAAAGACGTCAACTCTTGCCGTAGTTCAGGCCTTTATTGCTTTTTAGGTCGTAACCCATCTTTTGGATGAGGTACTTTGCCTTGTCCGTGTACCGATAGACTTGTATTCCACCGGTATCTGGTTCTTGCTTGAGTGGCGGGAGGCCTTGATGACGCTCGACTTTGCCGAAGATGATAGATTCTTCGTCTCAATTCTGCGGTGGGACTACAAAACAGACCCCTTCGGACGGGACAACTCGATTTACATAATGGATGGTCGTTATTTGTGTTTGCAACGACCGTAGAGCGTTATCTAATGTATACATGGCATTCTAATATGGAGACTAGAATAATTAAAAGACACTCTATTACTGATGAAACACTAGATTTTGTCCCGCGAGATTATATTGTCCAGAGAGGGTGCATCTACATCAGCAGAGATATATTCCCCTAACTCTTCATCTGTGAGTACTGGGATTGGATCGGGAGAGTCCACCACAGCTTTGATCTTGGGGTCCGAGAGGGCTATGTGGGCCTTCTCCGGCAGCTTGGATGAGACAGATGATCGCGGCGGCTTGCCCTTAAGATGCACCTTCAGAGGTGCCTCAACTGCGCCTTCGGTGATTGGTGCCTTCTCCTGTAGTTTTGCCACAAGGGAAGTCGATGTTTGAGGCGGCTTTCCCTTGAGCCGTATCTTCAAGGGAGCTTCAGTAGGTGTTCTACCTGGAGCAGTTGGTGCTTTACCAGGTAGCTTGATGTTTATGGGAGGCAATGTCTGAGGCAGCTTCCCTTTGATTCGAATTTTTAAAGGAGCGTCGGGAATCATCTCTGGCTCCATGTCAAGCTCTGCTGCCATTTCTGCTTCATCGTCAGCATCATTGGCTTCCTCCTCGTCGGGCAATTTGTACAAGGTAGAATCAGTGAAGTAGGCTTCGACCCCCTTGAAAGGGTTAATGTCCGCGAACTCCGTCCGGATGATGTCATTGGTGGACACGTATTTCATACATTGGTGGAGTGTGGATGGTACCACCATGTACTCATGCAGCCACGGACGACCCAGTAGGAGGTTGTAGTTGACGTCGGCGTCCACGACATTGCAAGTCACCTCGGTCCTGAGGTTACCGATATGACACTTTAGCTGTATTTTGCCTAGCGGCTCGCTTTTGCTAGCATTGAAGCCACTGATTGTTGTGTTGGAAGGCGTCAGTCGGTACATTGGGATCCCCAGTGTTGAGAGCAGCGCCTTCAGAATGATGCTGAGAAAAGACCCCGGATCGATCTAAATCCGCTTCACCTTGACGGAACCGATATACCCTCTATAATACAGCGGCATGTTGTGTCGGTTGTGCTTGAACAGCATATCTTTTGGGTGAAGGTTATGTTGGAGATAACTTTATCCGCACAATGACAGTGCGCATATGTAGTCGGAGTATCCTCAGGCTGCTTGACCTGAGTGATGAAGGACTCAGCATCCTTCAGGGCTTCACAGAGAGCTTCACGAGTGTCCTTGGAAAGACGAAGGAGCTCAAACAGAGATAGGCGGGCAGGAGTACTGGCAAGTTGTGCCAGTATGTCGAAGTTGTGGGGCTTGGCTAGCCCCGAAGCATTTTCCTTTCGGAGAGGCTTGTCGAAACGGGCCTCTACATGCTTCTGCTTATTGGCTGCTGGAGGCTTGGATGGGCCCTCTTCCTGGGCAGCAGGGACGGTACAATGAGACACCACCTCGACGGCAGCTTCGTCAGGTTGGGAGTTCTAATGTGAACGCATCTGTACAGGAAGTACCTCTTCCACAGAGGAAGAGACCATGCGGCAAGACTTGATCTTCCTACCTTTGGTTTTGGAGGCAGAGCGTACCTCCGGTTGAGTAACCTCGGAGACGAGATCAGGGTGAACCCATAAGACCTCTCCCCGAGATGTGGTGAGTGGGATGACTCCACTCACGTTGTCACGAGTAGGTGGTAGATTGACCACCTCTATTCTCGCCTCAGGGATGGGGACGACGCCATCTTGTGTTGTGGTTGGCGGCAAGGTGCCAAATTGGAGTGACACTAGGTTGGCCGAGACCGTTTTCTCCTCGTAGTTGACGGAGATAACATCTGTATTGATCATGTGCTGGATGTAGTTTTTGAGGACGTAGCAGTCCTTAGTTGGATGTCCGACAAACCGATGGTAGTGACAGTACCTCGAATTGTCTACCTTTCCAACCTCGTCGGGACGCTTCGGGTCCGACAATTTGATCTTGTCACCCTGCTTCAGTATCTCAAAGAGTTGCAGGGTGTCTTCATCGTTGAAAGAATAAACCTCCTTTGGCCTTGGTGCAAGTGGAGGCTTCTGAGTAGGTGCTGATGCACCTTTGGAGGCATTGACAGTCAACGCCTGTTTCCCCTTCGTCTCTCATCCGGGGTTGTTGGCTGCAGGTCGTTTCCCCTTGTCCTCAAAGGCAGGAAAACTAACTCCTAGAAGGCGAGCATTGGACGCCTTCTTTTCTGCTGCTTCGGCTTCGATGATCAAGGAACTCCAGTCGGATGGAAGAGTAGAGTCGAGCCAGAGTTTGACTGCAGGCAGCATGTTCATGCTGCAGGAGGAGAGGAGTGCATGTTCTGGCATGCCCGGGGGTAGTCTGAAGCAGGCCTGTCGGAAGCATTCGATGAATACTCGAACTGTTTCCTTCTTCTTCTGGCATATCTCTATGAGGGACACCATTGTCATGTCCTTTCCGTCGTCGTAGAAACGGTCGAGGAAGAGATGCATCAGATCGTCAAAGGAAGATATAGAGTTATCGGGGAGACTGCAGTACCAGTCGTACGCCACTCCTTTCAGTGCCCCGACAAATATACTGGTGAGTAGTGCGTCCTCCTTCGAAAGATGTCCCGTTTGAGACTGGAAGTACGTCAGATAGTGACGCGGAGAGTCCTTTCCGTCATATGGTGTCAATGTTTGTGGTTTATACTTAGGAGGATAAACCACTTTGTTCCATTCGAAAGGATAAGGTTGGGGGATCTCCATCTTTTGGTGCTCCTCTTGTCCATTCTTGGACTCAAAGCGCTCGCGCAAGTCCATGATCATCTCGACCACGTCTTCCGTGGAGTTGGGAGTCGGGAAAGGTAGTACCGCCTGGAGTTGAGCATTTGAGGGCTCCGACGTCCGTGGTGCCTCGCGAGGATTTGTATCCAAGGATACCCGTTGAAGGGGTACGCTTGATTCTCCATTGGCCCCGGGGTCAGGACCAGTAGACGGTGCCCTGGCCAAAGCTGACCGTATCTCAAACACTGCTTGAGTCAGTGTTTGAATGGAGGCAGAGAGGGTTTTGAGTCCTCCTTCCAAGGTATCCATGCGCTGGACGAGGTCTGCTGGCGGCGCATCAGGCTCGGTATCACCCCCAGTCATGTATACTGTCATGACACGACTGGAGTCGGATGGATCAGTTGAGGCTTCGCTTTCGGCCTCGCTCTCTTGTAGAAGAGAAACTTCCCCTGGAGCCTCATCTTGGCTACCTCCAGCTACATTCTGGAGGACATCCTCGTCTTCAGGAGCATCCGCCAAGGCCTGACTACCCCCAGTTCTGTCTTGGAGGACTTATTCATCTTCGAGACGCAGGTCCACAGGGGCCAGACTACCCCCAGCTACGTCCGAGAGGCTGACTTCGTCTACAGGATGAATATCCACCCCAGCTGTGCTCTGGAGGACATCTTCGTCTTCAGAAGGAAGATCAACAAGGGCTTGACTACCCCCAGCTTCCTCCAAGATCTTATTTCTCTCCAGAGTGCCTTCAAACACTCCGGAGGATGGGACAGTTGTCTTGGTTTTCCTCGACTGGCTCTTGGACGAGGACGAGGAATTGCTAGTCATTTTTCAGACTGACGAGGAGTTAGAGATTACGTTGCATGAAGCAACCTTTAGTTCTGGCTCCTCTTTTATTGACACCTTCTTCCCGAGGCGACGTCGGAGGGGTATTGATGATTGTAGCCGCTGTAATACCGACTGTCTTGGTGGAACTGCTGTCTTGCAACATCAGTTGATGGTGACTACAGCACAGGTATGTCCTGTGAGGGGCGCATTGTGCTTGTCAGTCGACTCTCCTGATTGGCATTTGTGAGTAATCATGTTACGTAGATCGTTGGAGGAGAGTGCCACCTTTGCACCCTCATCAGGCGTATGGCAAGGCCAAGCGCCGGGGTGGTCAAGTGAATGCTGTGCCCCCTGATCCAACACCAAACATGCGCTCAGATCAGTAGTGGGGGAACAACATTTATAGTGACTTGAACGAACCTCAGACGCACAACCAGTGGAGGCACGGGAGTTCAAGACCACAGAGTTTACCTTGCTCGACTTGGTTGCGAACGTAACAGATACGCCCAAGTGAGACAAGGACTTTGAAGGTCGACTCATTTTCGGCACAGAAGCACCCGAGTCGACCTTATACAGCTTACCATCAGCAGCGCGCATGATTGTGAGCGCATGCTTCCGATTTGCTACCGACATAGCACGTTTGAGGCGCATGGCCCGTGCTACCTTGGACTTCTTCGCACCAGCCCGCTGGGGCGCATAGTACTCAGAGTTTAAATTCTCCTCGCCACTACAGCGAGTGAGTCTGTCAAAGACAGAGACCTTCTGTGGTGTATCAGAGGTGATGTACGGGATATTAGTTGTGCCCCTGCTCCGTCGACGCATCTTTCTCGCCTGAGTGGGAGATGGCTGGGGAATGTGGTCAGCCGTACGTTTCCTCGAGAGATGCGCTGCACCGGTGGGCGCATCTTGGTTGTTGAGGACGTCAGCAGGAAGGGAAAGCTGCTTTGGCGCATCCCCTTCGGTGGTGGTGCTAGAGGCGTCGACCTTGCGCCCCCAGACTTGGCGAGTCTTTTTCGGCTTCGGCAGCCGCTTCGAAGGACTCGTATTGCCTTCAGAGATGAACTCCTCATACGCCTGTTGATTGAGGCGTACGACCAGCGTCTTGTGGGAGGGGCCCACCTTCACGTCGTCGAATTACGACACAGCTTTTTCGGTGGAGGAGAAAGAGGTCCCCAGCAGAGTCGCCAGCTTGTTTGCCATTAAAATATTTTGATTACAAATTTCAATTACCAACAGAACAGTGTTACAATGTAGGACTTAGACGTAGTCCTAGGAGTACACTTTTGTTTATCTGGGTCCTTTGTGCCGATGGAGCGAGTGGTAATGGGTTGACTCCGTTGACGATCTGACGACGGTTCTCGGTTCTCTGAAGGTCTGGGTTGCTCTGGGTGCCGGAGCTTGTGGAGAGGAAGAAGACGTTGAGTGTCTGTATTTGCTTCTCTGTATATGTATGTCGGTGGTTGTGTGATGTGTGTGTCCATAAGAAGAAAGTTATCCCTCTATTTATAGCTTTGCAGGCTGGCTGCTCATGCACGCATATGTAGGACGCACCTGTACGCGGGGACGCCACGTGGTGGTTGCTGATGGAGGCGCATGGGCGATGCGCTCTGATTGAGGAGTTAAACCCTTCCTGTTGCCTTTATGGACTACGGCCGAGCTGACAGTAGCAATGGAGAGGATCTTTCAGTTGCTGAGATCTTGGGTGATTAGCACCCCTTCATAGGCTGAATCAAGTCAAAGGACACGTGTCGTAGGTCCATGGCTCGAAGATCTCTGATTTGGTGGGGAGTGATCTGATAGGATGCGCCTGGGATTGGGCGCATGAGGAGACTTTGGCTCGTAACCTTTAGGAGTCACGAACCAGTCGGGGAGCATAGCTTTTGAGGTGCATGCGGGGCTTCAGTAGTGACTTTACTTCTGTCTTTAGGGATCAGAGAAAAGTCTGAGGCGCACGGCTTTTGAGGCGCATGCAGAGATTTAGGCGCATGGCTGCGGAGGCATATGCGAGATGGTTGGGCGGCCACGTGGCTTGTAATCGCCGAAGGAAAGCAATGATGATGCTGACGTCGACGATGCTTCGTCTTCTGAAAAAGCTGTCAATCGTTCAGTCCTCGGGGGACGTGCTGCCAACTCTGTCAGACTTCAGCATTTAATGTCCTTTGACAGGTGATGGGCTACTGAGTGGGCATGTCGATCTGCGTTCAACTAGGCGCATGGGGACACATGGGGGTGCATCCTTATGAGGCGCTTGGTGTTGATGGATGCATCAGTATGATGTACGGTCTGGCCGGCGCATCCGTTTGTATGATACGTCTTTATGGGCCCGACAGTTACGTTCTTCGAGTGCTTTAAATAGCCGTTTTTGACTTGACTGAATTCGAAGCGTAAGGTTCATCACCATTAATGCAAATTCATTACACGGAATTCGGAGAGCCAGCCACTTGGCGCATGGGTTTGATTTGTCCGGCCTATAAATAGTGGCATGGAGAGGGTTTGCTTCTCGTTCTCTCATGTCCTCCCGAAATAAACTTGTTTGCCCGAGCGTATTCTGTTGACGAGATGCTCCAGAGGGTGAAGATGCAACGCATTGTCTTCATTGATGCACTTGAAGGTGACTGTTACATCCAAAAGTCGGAGTCGAGGGCTTCTGAGGCAGGCGGAAGGTGCCTGTTGCATCCAAAGATCGGGATGCTCGAGCCTCATCTCCGTTATGCCGGAAGAGCCGCGGATCAGAATTGCGGTGCCCCGATCATCTTTCTTGGGCTTTGGGAGAGCTCCTCCTCCTGCTAGAGTGGGTGTAGCCCATTCTGGTTGGGTTGAAAGCTGCTCCTTTAGCCGCAGGTTGATTTACGGTGCTCTTCTCTTCCTTGGTTTGGAGAGCTCTTCCTCCAGCTAGAGGGTTGATTGTGTTGGCCCATTTGGTCATATGGTCAAACCTGATTTTAATAATTGATTAAACTCTGTCTGGATATACAAAGCTAGTTAGGACATCTCGGACTCTTGAACATGATCAAGAATGGCTATCCACTGAATTCAAGACCGAAGATCTGTTTGCCTACTCGAGTCTGTAATTCCTTATACAATGTATTTTTCATTTTATTTGAGTCTAGGAATATGTTGTACACCGAGTCGTACTGGCAAATAGGCTACCCTTAAATGTGTTCAAAATGTTTTTAAAATGTCCTCTCAAAAAGGTTTACAAAAAGGTTTTCAAAAAGGTTTTCAAAAATCACCAAAAAGCTTTTTAAAACCCTAACTAAACCCTGACTAAACCCTGACAGAACTCGGACCGAGTTCAGCCAGAGTTCGGCCAGAGTTCAGTTGGTGGCCATTGTGATTTTGAATCCTTGGAACTTGGTCCTCCTGCAGTTGGGGATTTGACCGAGATTTGCTCATAGAGTTCTGCCCGAATTCTGTCAGAAGTCTGCCTTTGAAATTCCTATAAATAGAGAAGGATTTCGATCATTTCAACTCACTCATTCACTTTCAATCTTCTCTCTATCTAAAGCTTTCAGTCTTTCAAAGAGTTTTCTAGAGCTTTCAATTTCAGATCCCAAGCCAATTATAATCCTCTAGTCGATTTGCCAGTGGGGTACGGTCTAGAAGTTTCTGAGAGATTGTAATCAGAAGGCTTGATTGAAGAATACCTCTTTATATTTGAAGTTGGACGAGTTCTTCGTATCAAAGCTCGCGTTGTAGAAGTTGCAAGGACTTCGTAAGAAAACTTGCAGTTTTTTCAATAGTGGATTCAACTGGTAGCAAGAGTTCTACCGACTGGATTAGTCCTCAACAGAGGGAAACCAGTATACATCGTTGTCTTTACGTTTGCTCTCTTAACTCTGTCTTTACTTTATTTCAGTTGTGATTAATATTCTGTGATTGTGCTGCTAACATTTTTTAATTAGCATTATTCCACTGCCAACTCTATTCACCCCCCCTCTAGAGTATTACGCTTTACTATTTCGTTCCTACAATTAGTATCAGAGCGGGTATTACAGGTAAAGCAAAGGTAACAGTGCAATTATTTATTTATTTTAATTAACTGTTATATAGATCACAGCACAACACTGGAAACTATGAAATTCACAAGTGAAGGCCAGGCCACAAACAGACCCCCACTGTTTGATGGTATGAACTATACCTATTGGAAAACACGGATGAGTTTCTTCTTGAAATTACTTGACTTTGATTTATGGTCTATTGTTCTTGATGGCTATCAAAAGCCACCTCGTATAAATGTTGATGGAGTTTTGTTGAAAAACCCCACAGCAGATATATAGAGGAAGAAAAGAAAAGGGCCAGTCTTGACGCACGTGCCATTAATGCCCTTTTTGTGCTTTAGACAGAACTGAATTTAATAGGGTGTCTATCTACACAACGGCTAATGAAGTATGGAAGCTACTTGAAGTCACACATGAAGGCACAACTCAAGTCAAAGAATCTAAAGTCAGCAGACTTACTCAAGAGTATGAGGCGTTCAAGATGAAGCCCAACGAAACAGTTACTCAGTTGTTCGAGAGATTCTTGGATATTGTAAATCCTTTGTCCTCCCTAGGCAAAGAGTACAGTAACAATGAAAAGATTCGCAAATTCCTGCGAGCACTTACCAAGAACTGGATTCCGAAGGCTACTGCAATCATTGAAGGGAACGACCTCACAACTATGTCCCTCGAAGTACTCATGGGTAAGCTACTCACTCATGAACTGGAGCTACAAGATTTTGAAGAGCCTGCACCAAAGGAGAAGTCGATCGCTTTCAAGGCTCAGCACAGAAAAGCTGCTGAAGGTGACTCAGACAGCAGTGGATCTGACGCTGAAGATCAAGCACTCCTAGCAAGGAAGTTCAAAAGATTCATGAGACATGAGAAGAGAGTCAAAGAGAACAACAACAACAACTGGTATCAAGAAGATGCTGTCTGCTATGGTTGCAAGAAGAAGGGACACATGAAGAAGGATTGTCCCACAAACTCATCATCAAGCAAGAAGAGCAACAGGTATGAAAAAGGAAACCTGAAGAAATCAACATCTAGGAGATATGCCAATACCAGCATATGGCATAAAAGTGAAGCCTGCGACTCAGAAGACGAACAATCAGAAGACGAACAATCAGAAGACGCTGTAAACGTATGCTTTATGGCATCCGATCAGGTACCTACTGAACCTGTAGTTGATACTTATGATGACTTCACCTTTGAGCAATTAGGAGATGCCTTCAGTGACCTGATGACTGATTACAGGAAACTGCATAGCAAGTATCAGACCTCTAAGAAGGTACTCAAAGAGTACAAAGGTGAAATAGGTAGACTTACCGACCTACTAGCTGAGGTTAGAAATAATGTTAGTGAGTCTGGTGAGCTTTCTTCAATAAAGCTCTTATTACACGAGACTACCAAGTCATCTGAAGAGAAAGACAAAATTATTGACCAACTCAAGGAAGAACTTTCTATAGAGAAGAAAAGTCTTCGATGTGCACAAATCAGAATGGAATCACTCACTTCTGATTATACTAAGTTGTGTGACACTTCCAAAAGATTGGAAATTAGGTTAGGAAAACAGCCTGAGCCTGCTGCTTCCTTCCCTAACACGTGTCACTTACCGAAAAATCAGAACATTCCCAAGCCAAACACTGTCAGACCTAACCATATAAAACCTTTACCCCAAAAGGTTAAGCCCAAACAAGATTATAGGTATGCTTTCTTCTATACTAGAAAACCTAAACCTACCAACCATGCACACCACTCAGCTTTCAACACTCGACATGCACAATGTCATTATTATGGCCTCATTGGTCATATTTCATCTGCATGTAGAATGAGAAAGCTTGTTGATTTAAATGTTTATGCTTGGATACCTAAAGCTAACAATTCAGGACCCTACAAGAAATGGGTACCAAAAGTTTCATCTGCAAACTGTTTTGTAGGTGAAACACCCTTCACATGCTAGAAGCAAATGGATCCTCGACAGCGGTTGCTCACGGCATATGACCGGTGATGCTAACCTATTTGTAACACTGTTGAAGAAAAAGAAGGAAGGCTATGTCTCCTTCGGTAATAACTTGAAAGGGTATAATATTGGTATCGGTGATGTTGGTAAGTCTCCATATCCTGTGATTAAGGATGTCTGTCTGGTTACCGAGTTGAAACATAATCTACTCAGCATAAGTCATCTAGCTGATCATGGTTATGGCATCAACTTTGGCAAAGACAAATGTACTATAGTTGATAGCTCAACTGGTAGTACTATCTTTGAAGGTATCAGGGAAGACAATATATATGTTTTCTATTTGTTAGAAGAAACTAACATTTCAGGTAGATGCTTAATGGCCAAGAGTGATGAGAGTCATCTGTGGTATATGAGACTCGGTCACGCAAATATGGATACGATCTCAAGATTATCTACAAAGAAGCTAGTACGCGGTTTACCGGACATTACATTCAAGAAGGATTCGGTATGCAGCCAATGTGAAAAGAACAAAGCTACCAGATCCGCATTCAAGTCAGTAAACGCAGTATGTACTACTAGACCTCTACAATTGCTTCATATGGACTTATTTGGTCCTAGCAGAGTTGCTAGCCTCGCAGGTAAGCTTTATGCTTTCGTAATTGTAGATGATTTCTCTAGATATACGTGGGTATATTTCTTGACACGCAAGAATGATGCATTATCCGAATTTGTCGCCTTTTGCAAGAAATTACAGAATGAAAAAGGTTACATGATCACTCGCATAAGAAGCGATCATGGAGGCGAATTCGAGAATGCTGATTTTGAGCAATTTTGTGACACACACGGTTTTGTACACGAGTTCTCCTGCCCTAGGACTCCACAACAAAATGGAGTTGTGGAACGTAAGAACAGAACTCTAACCGAAATGGCCAGAGTGATGTTAAACCAGTTTAGTCTACCCAAATATTTCTGGGCTGAAGCTGTCAATACAGCTTGCTTTGTTCTCAATAGAGTTCTAATTCGACCCAAATCGAAGAAGACTCCATTTGAGTTATGGTTTGATAGAATTCCATCTGTTTCATACTTTAGAATATTTGGCTGTAAATGTTTTATTCTTAACACAAAAGACAATTTGGGAAAATTTGATGAAAAGGCCGATGAAGGTATATTTTTAGGTTATACGGCCAAGAGCAAAGGATACAGAGTCTTCAACAAAAGAACCATGATCATCGAAGAGTCAATCAACGTCACATTTGATGAACTAAATCAGATGACGATCGATGACAATGACGAAGATTCAACTGTACCAAGCTCAACATCAGCTGATCCTCAACCAAGCTCTGCACTAGCTGAACCTCCTAGAGAAGATCCAGGAACCAGCTATCTTCAGAATTTATCGAAAAGGTTGAAATTTACAGCTGATCATCCAAAAGATTTGGTAATTGGTGATATTACCAAAGGAGTAAGTACTCGTACATCCAGTAAAGATATTGTTTCTAGTGTTGCATTTATTTTACAGCTAGAACCCAAAACTATTGATGAAGCATGTAGTGATAGTTTTTGGATAGATGCTATACGAGAGGAATTAAACCAATTTGAACGGAATCAAGTTTGGGAACTTGTTCCCAGGCCGATTGATCATCCGGTCATTGGCACCCGTTGGGTATTCCGAAATAAACTAAATGAGACTGGTTTAGTGACTCGTAATAAGGCTCGACTCGTAGCTCAAGGATACAATCAAGAAGAAGGTATCGACTACAATGAGACTTATGCCCCAGTTGCGAAATTAGAATCCATTCGCATGTTATGTGCATTTGTATGTTTTCATGATCTCAAACTATTTCAATGGATGTCAAGAGTGCTTTTTTAAATGGTTTTATAAAAGAAAAAGTTTTTGTAGCACAACCTCCGGGTTTCACGGATTTCAAAAACCCTAATCATATTTTCATGTTAAAGAAAGCCTTATACGGTTTAAAACAAGCCCCTCGTGCTTGGTATGATCGTCTAAGCTCTTTTCTACTTGACAACTGTTTATTAAGTCTTTTAATGGCAAACTTCTTTTAATTCAAATCTATGTTGATGATATTATATTTGGATCTACTGATGAATCTCTGTGTCAAGAATTTTCTAAGTAAATACAGAATGAGTTTGAGATGAGCATGATGGGAGAGCTGAAATTCTTTCTCGGATTGCAAATCAAACAAACTGATAATGGGACATTTATAAATCAAGCCAAGTATACAAAAGACCTGCTAAAGAAGTTTGATCTGGACAATGTCAAACCTATTGGCACTCCAATGGCAACTTCAACAAAGCTTGATTCAGATGAACAAGGCAAGCCAGTCGACACACGTAAGTATCGAGGTATGATTGGTAGTTTACTTTATTTAACTTCTAGTCGTCCAGATATAATGTTTAGTGTTTGCCTGTGTGCACGTTTTCAAGCTAACCCAAAGGAATCACATCTATCCGCAGTTAAGCGTATCTTTCGATACCTTAAGGGCACTTCTTCTGTTGGCTTGTGGTATCCCAAAACTAAGTCCTTTGACCTTATTGGTTATTCGGATGCAGATTTTGCTGGATGAAAAGTTGATAGAAAAAGTACCAGTGGCACATGTCATTTCTTAGGCAAGGCTTTAGTCTCATGGTTTAGTAAAAAGTAAAATTCTGTAGCCCTATCAACAACAGAGGCTGAGTATATCGCCGCAGGACGTTGTTGTGCTCAGATTTTATGGATGAAACAAACCCTAGAAGACTATGATTTATTTTACACACATATTTCCATTTTCTGTGATAACACGAGCACTATTAATTTGACTAAGAATCCAGTATGTCACTCTCATACTAAACATATCGAGATTCGACATCACTTTCTTAGAGATCATCATCAAAATGGAGATATAAACCTTGTGTACATAGATACTGAAAATCAACTAGCTGACATCTTCACTAAACCTCTAGCGGAAGATCGTTTCAATTATTTACGTCGACAATTAGGAATTTTGGACATCAATAATATTAATTAATCTTGTTTTTGTAGAAGCATGGAATTTCACAGCCAGAAAGCCCATGCGCCAGGCACTATATGCGCCAGAACTCAGACAGCAAAATCAAATAAGCCATTCGAAGAAGGACTTTTTATTTATATATAAAAGTCTATTACATGGCTAGAAAAGATTGTACAAAGGAGAATTTCTACAAAAGAAAGATCCTAGATCTACAGCCAGCGGCCACCATGCGCCTCCAGATAGGCGCAGCGGCCACCATGCGCCTCCAGATAAGCGCAGCAGCCACCATGCGCCTTCCGATAGGCGCAGCAGTCACCATGCGCTGTCAGTTAGGCGCAGCAAATGCCATGCGCCTCCAGCCAGGCGCATCCCACCATCTCTTCAGCAGCTCAGTTATGTGCATCCAGCTCAGTTATGTGCTGCTCTTCCAGCCAGGGTCACCTGATAAGTGCTTCGATTACACAAAGCATTTAACCCTCTGGTTGGAACCAAGGAAGAGAAGAGCACGGCAAAGCTGTGGCCAGGGGAGTCTTCGAAAGAGCCTCCAAAGACCAAGGAAGACCGTGATCGAAATCATGGCACAAGGAGCTTTCAACACAATCAAAGTGGGCGGCACCCGCTTTGAAGGAAGAGAGAGCCTAGCACCGCCATTCCGATCTACGGCTCTTCCGGAATAACGAAGACGAGGCCCGAGCATCCCTATCTTTGGATGCAACAGGCACCTTCCGCCTGCCTCAGAAGCCCTCGACTCCGTCTTTTGGATGTAACAGTCACCTTCAAGTGCATCGAAGACAACACGACGTCTCATCTTCACCCTCGGGAGCACTTCGTCAACAGAATGCACCCGCATATCCAAGTTCATGTTGGAAGTACGTGAGGGAACGAGGAACAAACCTTCTCTCCATGCCACTATTTATAGGTCGGGCAAATCAAACCCATGTGCCAAGTGGATGACTCTTCGAATTCTGTGCAATGAATTTGCATTAAATGGATGAACCGGACGCCTCGAATTCAGCCAAACGGCTATTTTTAGCACTCGAGGAGCGAGACAACCGCATCATTAAAGGACATGTCGGATGCGCCAGCCAAACAGCGCATCACATGGACGCGCCCTCCAGCATCAGGCGCATCACACAGACATGCCCTACAGTACCCGACGCATCACAGAGGATACGCCCCCTCACATCTCCATACCGAGTGGAACACCAACCAATGTGCCCACTCAGCTGTCCATCGAACGTCACAAACATTAAATGCTGAACTGACACCAGAGTTGGCAGCACGCTTCCCAAAGTCTGAACAGTTGACAGCTTTTTCAGAGAACGAAGCGTCGACAACATCAGCATCATCATGACTCTATTCCGACGGCTACTGCCACGTGGCCATCCGTATGCGCCTCTACGGCCATGCGTCCAAATCACCATGCGCCTCTACGGCCATGCGTCCAAATCGCCATGCGCCTCTACGGCCATGCGTCCAAACCAGCATGCGCCTCAAAAGCCGTGCGCCTCAGACCCTTCACTGATCCCTAAAGACAAAAGAAGAGTCTCCATTTGAAGCTTTGCATGCGCCTCAAAAGCCATGCGCCCCAGACTGATCTCTGATCCCGAAAGATAGAAGGAAAGTCGCCTGCATGCGCCTCAAAAGCCATGCGCTCTAAACGGTTTGTAACCCCTAAAGGTTATGAGCCGCAGCCTCCTCCTGCGCCCAATCAAGGCGCAGCTGACCAGATTACTTCCCCCCACCAAATCCGAGATCTTCGAGCCATGGGTCGATGACACGTGTCCTTTGACTCAATTCGTCCAAGATTTCAGCAACAGAAAGATCTTCTCCTCTGCTACGTGCCGGCTCACAACAGCAGTATGAAGAGTTCTCCCCCTCAATCAGGGCGCATCATCTACGCGCCTCCATCAGCAACCTCCACGTGGCGTCCCCACACCGGCGTATCCTACATGCGCGCATGAGCAGCCAGCCTGCAAAACTATAAATAGAAGGATCGTCTCCTTCACACACACAGACAGAATCCACAACGAACATACAAGGAATCATCAGAGAGGCAGATACAGACACTCAACGTCTTTCCCCTCTCAGCAAGCTCCAGCACCCAGAGCAATCCACACCTTCAGAGAACCGATAACCGTCGTCAGCCCGTCAACGGAGTCAACGCATTACCACTCGCTCCATTGGCACTAAGGACCCAGCTTAAACAAAAGTGTACTCCTAGGACTACATCTAAGTCCGACATTGTAACACTGTTCTGTTTGTATTAAAGTTTTCAATCAAACAATTTTAATGGCAAACAAGCTGGCGACTCTGCTGGGGACTTCTTTCTCCTTTTCCGATAAAGTCGTGTCACAGGCCGACGACGTGAAGGTGGGCTCCTCCCACAAGACGCTGGTCGTGCACCTCAATCAACAGGCCTACGAGGAGTTCATTTCTGAAGGAAGTGCGAGTCCTTCGAAGCGGCTGCCAAAGCCGAAGAAGATCCGCACGGCCTGGGTACGCAAGGTCGACGCCTCGGGCACCACCACTGAAGGGGATGCAGCAATCCAGCCTTCCCTTCCTGCTGACGTTCTCAGCAACCAAGGTGCGCCCGCCGATGCGGCGCATCTCTTGGGGAAGCGTGCGGCCGACCACATTCCCCAGCTATCTCCCTCTCAGGCGAGGAAGATACGTCGACGGAGCAGGGGTGCAGCCAATGCCCCGCGCATCACCTCTGATGCGCCACAAAAAGCCTCTGTCTTTGACAGACTCACTCGCTGTAATGACGAGGAGAAGTTGGATGCTGAGTACTATGCACCCCAGCGGGCTAGTACAAAGAAATCCAAGGCGGCACGGGCCATACGCCATAAAAGTGCTATGCCAGCAGCAGGCCAGAGGTACGCGCTTACAATCACGCGCGCTGCCGATGGCAAGCTGTACAAGGTTGACTCAGGTGCTCCTGTACCAACAACGAGTCGACCTTCAAAGTCCTCATCTCGCTTGGGCGCATCTACTGCGTGCACAACCAAGTCGAGTAAGGCAAACTCGGTGGTCTTGAACTCCCGCGCCACCTCTGGTTGTGCGTTTGAGGTTCGTTCAAGTCACTTCAAATGTTGTGGTTCCCCCACTACTGATCGTGATGCCTGCTTGGTATTAGATCAGGGGGCGCAGCACTCACCTGACCACCCCGGCGTTTGGCCTTGCCATACGTCTGAAGGGGGTGTGAAGGCACCACTCTCCTCCAATGACCTGCGCAACGTGATCACTCACAAGCGCCGGTCAGGAGAGTCGACCAACAAGCACGATACGCCTCTCACGGGGCATACTTGTGCGGTGGTCACCATCAACTGCTGTTGCAAGGCGGCAGCTCCACCAAGACAGTCGATCTTCCAACGGCTGCAATCATCGACACCTCTCCGACGTCGCCTTGGGACGAAGGTGCCAACAGAAGCGGAACCAAAGGTTGCTTCATGCAACGTGATCTCCAACTCCTCGTCAATCTGGAAGCCGACTGCCAATTCCTCGTCCTCATCCAAAAGCCAGCCGAGGATAACCAAGGCAGCTGTCTCGACCTCTGGAGTGTTTGAAGGCACTTGGTTGAGGAAGAAGTTCTTGGAGGAAGCTGGGGGTAGCCAGATCCTTGTCGAGCATCCTTCCGAAGACGAAGATGTCCAAAGCACAGCTGCGGCGGATCTTCATCATCAAGGCGAGACTAGTCTCCCTGAAGCCCCTCAAAATGAGGACGTCCTCCAGGACACCGCCGGGGGTAGTTCTGGAAACGAAGAGGTCTTTCAAGACGGAGCTGAGGGCAATCAGACCCTTGCAGATGCGCCTATTGAAGATGAACTCCAGAATGTGGCTGGGGGTGGCCAAACACCAGGAGAAGTAACTCCCCCGCATGAGAGTGAGGCCGAAAGCGAAGCCTCAACCCATCCATCCACTCCTGGCCGTGTCAGGACAGTATACATGGCTGGGGATGATGTCGAGTCTGATGCGTCGTCACAGGACATAGTCCAGCGCATAGACTCATTAGAGGGAGGACTCAAAACCCTCTCTGTCTCTATGCAAGCACTGACTCAAGCAGTGTTTGAGATGCGGTCGGCCTTGATCAGGACACCTTCAACTGGTCCTGACCCAAGAATTAATGGGGAGTCGAGTGTGCCCCTCCAACGGGCGCCCTCGAATACAGAAGCACCTCGGACCTCGGAGCCCTCAAACGCTCCAATCCAGATGGTACCTCCTTCCCCGACTCCTAGCTCTACGGAGGATGTGGTCGAAATGATCAAAGACCTGCGGGAGCGCTTCGAGTCCAAGAACAGGCAAGAGGAACGCCAGAAGATGGGCATTCCCCAGCCTTATCCCCTCGAGTAGAACAAGGTGGTTTATCCCCAAAAGTATAAACCACAAACACTCACCCCATACGACGGAAAGGACTCTCCGTGACGGTACCTGACGTACTTCCAGTCACAGACAGGGCATCTTCCAAAGGAGGACGCGCTCCTCACCAGTATCTTTGTCGGGGCCCTGAAAGGGGTGGCGTATGACTGGTACTGCAGTCTCCCCGACAATTCCTTATCGTCCTTCGACGACCTGACGCGCCTCTTCCTCGACCGCTTCTATGACGGCGGGAAAGACATGACGATGGCGTCTCTCATAGAGATACGCCAGAAGGAAAAGGAAACGGTTCGGGTGTTCATCGAACGCTTCCGACAGGCCTGCTTCAGGCTGCCTCCAGGCATGCCAGAACATGCGCTCCTCTCCGCTTGCAGCATAAACATGTTGCCTGCAGTGAAGCTCTGGCTCAACTCTACTCCCCCTCCTGACTGGAGCTCCCTGATCATCGAAGCTGAAGCTGCAGAAAAGAATGCAGCCAATGCACGTCTTCTGGGTGTCAGCTTCCCCGTTTTTGACGATAAGGGGAAAAAGTCCGCAGCTAACAGCTCCGGACGAGAAGCAAAGGGGAAACAGGCATTGACTGTTAATGCCTCGAAAGGTGCATCTGCGCCTACTAAGAAACCTCTACTGGCACCGAGACCCAAGGAGGTTTATTCATTCAATGATGACGACACCCTACAACTTTTCGAGATACTGAAACAGGGTGACAAGATCAAGCTACCGGACCCAAAACGGCCCGATGAAGTCGGGAAAGTGGACAACCCGAGGTACTGTCACTACCATCGGTTTGTCGGACATTCGACCAAGGACTGTTACGTCCTCAAGAATTACATCCAGCGCATGATCAATGCGGATGTAATCTCTGTCGACTATGAAGAGAAGACGGTGTCAGCCAATGTGGTTTCGCTTCAGTTCGGCACCTTACCGCCAACTACCACACAAGATGGCGTCGTCCCCATCCCTAAGGCGACAATGAAGGTGGTAAACTTACCACCTACCCGTGACAATGTGAGTGGACTCACCCGGCTCACCACATCTCGAGGAGAGGTCCTCTGGGTTCACCCCGACCTCGTCTCCGAGGTGACTCAATCGGAGGTACGCCCTACCTCCAAATCAAAAGACAGGAAGATCAAGTCTTGCCGTACCGTCTCTTCTTCAACAGAAGAGGCGCTTCCAGTGCAAACACGTGCACAACAGAACTCCCTGTCCGGCGAAGCCGCCGCCGAGGTGGTACCTCCTAGCACCATCCCAGAGGAGGGTCCATCTAAGCCCTCAGCAGCCAATAAGCAGAAGCAGGTGGAGGCCCGTTTTGACAGACCTCTATGGAAGGAGAATGCTTCGGGGCTGTCCAAGCCTCACAACTTCGATATTCTGGCACAACTAGCCAGTACACCTGCACGCCTGTCTTTGTTCGAGTTCCTGCGTCTTTCTAAAGACTCCCGAGAAGCTCTCTGCGAAGCTCTGAAGGACGCTGAATCCTTTCTCAGTCAGGTCAAGCAGCCTGAAGACCTTCCAACTACTTGTGCGCACTGTTATTGCGCGGATGAAGTTATCCCAAACATAACTTTCATCCAACAAGACATGCTGCTCAAGCATCATCGACATAACCGACCGCTGTATTACACAGGGTACATTGGCTCGGTCAAGGTGAGCCGGATTCAGTTCGATCCTGGGTCTTCCCTAAGCATCATCCCGAAGGCGCTGCTATCTAAGCTGGAGATCCTGATGTACCGGCTGGCGCCCTCCAATACAACCATCAGTGGCTTCAATGCTAGCAAGAGCGAGCCACTGGGCAAGATCCGACTGAAGTGCCACATTGGCAGCCTCAAAACTGAGGTGACTTGTTATGTGGTAGATGCCGAGGTCAACTACAACATCATGCTCGGTCGACCATGGCTACACGAGTACATGGTGGTGTCCCCCACGCTCCACCAGTGCATGAAGTATGTATCCACTAATGGCGTCATCCGGACGGAGTTTGCAGACATCGATCCTTTCAAAGGGATTGAAGCCTACTTCACCGATTCCGGCTTGTACAAACCTATTGACGAGGAGGAAGCCAACGACGCTGATGATGAGGCAGAGACGGCAACAGAGCCGGACATGGAGCCTGAGACGACTCCCGACGCCCCCTTGAAAATCCGACTGAAGGGGAAACCACCCCAGAAGGCGCCTCCAATGAGCATCAAGCTATCAGGAAAAGCGCCGGCTCGCGAAGCACCCCTGAAGATACGCCTCAAGGGAAAGCCACCTCAAACATCGGCTCCCCTGGTGACAAAATTACAAGGGAAGGCACCACTCACCGGAGGCGCAGCCGAGGCGCCTCTCAAAGTGAGTCTCAAGGGCAAGCCGCCGCAGTCATCCAAGGTATCAGAGAAGGCTCATATAACCCTCTCAGACCCTGGAATCAAAGCTGTGGTGGACTCTCCTAGTCCGCCCCCAGTTCTTACAGACGAAGAGCTTGGTGAATATATCTCGGCTGACGTAGAGGCACCCTCCTTTGACAATGTAATCCCACGGGATAAGATCTCGTATTTTATCAATAGTAGAGTGTCTTTTAATTATTCTTGTCTTCCACACTGGAATGCCATGTATACATTAGATAATGCTCTATGGTCGTTGCAAACACAAATAACGACCGTCCAACATAATCGAGTAGTCCCGTCTCAAGGAGTCTTCATAGTCCCTCCACGGAGCCGAGACGAAGGCACCATCATCTCGGGCAAAGTCGAGCGTCATCAAGACCTCCCGTCAATCGAGCCCAAACCTGATACCGGCAGAGTACAAGCCTATCGGTACATAGATACGGCAAAGCACATCATCCAAAAGATGGGCTACGACCTGAAAAGCAACAAAGACTTAAACTACGGCAAGGGTCGGCATCTTCCTGTCTGGCTTTTGATGCCCAATAGAAAGCCACAGGACTACTATAATCGGACTCGACGGGGGTTAGGCTATGTCACGCCACCATCAACCCCAGAGAATTCAGATGCAGAAGACGTAGAACATTCCCACTCGTCCGAAGCATCGACTTGGGATTTCGATACCAGTATCGGATCAGTCTTCAGGAAAGTGCTGTCAGCTAACATGACGTCAGCACAACCTCAAAAAGATGAAGGCGAAGACCAAGCGCCGGAACCCTTCGAAGAAGAACCCTGGGCCCAACGCCTAGGAGAACAATGGGAATCTCGTTTTGAGTTACGCGAACCTCCCACCGAAGACGAAGTCGAGCAGATCGACCTCGGGGATGGGTCTTCTTCCAAACCCATCTTCATCAATAAAAGCCTAGAAGGAGAAGATCGAGAATCTTTAATCCAACTGGCTAAAGAGTATATCGACGTCTTCGCTTGGAGCTATGAAGACATGCCGGGACTCGACCCACAGATCGCAATGCATAGGTTGAACATCTTACCTGATGCCAAACCTATCAAACAACAACAGCGACGCTTCCGTCCAGACATCATGAATGCTATCGATCAGGAGGTAGACAAACTCTTGACCAGCGGCTTCATCCGTAAGGAACAACACCCGGATTGGGTAGCCAACGTCGTTCCTGTTACCAAGAAGAACGGGAAGATACGAGTCTGTATCGACTTCAGGGATCTCAACTCTGCTTGCCCGAAGGACGAATTTCCGCTTCCAATCACTGATGTGATGATCGACACCACATATGGCTTTGAGCGCATGTCCTTCATGGACGGGTATTCAGGCTACAATCAAATCAAGATGTTCCCCGATGACGCGAAACATATGTCATTCAGGACTCCAAAGGGTATTTTCTGCTACACAGTAATGCCCTTCGGCTTGAAGAACGCTGGTGCGACATACCAGCGAGCTATGAGCACCATCTTCCGTCAACATCTTCGCAAGACAGTCGAATGCTATGTTGACGACATCGCAGTCAAGAGCCGCCTCAAAGAAGATCACCTACAGGACCTGAAGATGGTCCTCGATCTCATGCGGGCACATCAACTCAAAATGAAACCCGCTAAATCCTTTCTGGGGGTTTCTAGCGGCAAATTCTTGGGCTTTGTCATCACAGTGAAAGACATTCATGTTGATCCTGAGAAGACCAAAGCCATCCTCAATATGGACCCTCCGAAGAACCTTCGAGAACTTCGGGGCCTACAGGGACGTCTGGCATATATCCGGAGGTTCATAGCAAACCTCTCCGGTAGATGTCAACCCTTTACTCAGCTCATGAAGAAGGGAGTCTCTTACGTCTGGACAGAGGAGTGCCAAAAGGCTTTCGACGACATCAAGGCTTACTTAACAAGCCCACCAGTCCTGGTAGCGCCAGTCGTCGGCAAACTATTTTTCCTCTACATCCGTGCCATGGATCATTCTTTTGGCGCTCTGCTGGCTCAAAACAGCGATACAGGCTTCGAGCAAGCAATCTACTACCTTAGTCGAACACTCATCGGGGCCGAACACCGGTACAAGAAAAGGAGTGCTTGGCTTTGGTGTTTGCCATCCAGAAGACTCGTCATTATGTCTCGGGTCAGACAATTCATGTCATTTCCCGAGTCAATCCGCTCAGAGTCCTCATGACAAAGCCAGGAACATTGAACTCCCGGCTGGCTATATGGGCAATCCTGCTAACACCGTACAACATGGTGTTTGTTCCGCAAAAGGCTGTCAAGGGTCAAGCTCTGGCTGACTTTTTAGCTGCATACCCCATCCCAGAATCCTCAAAACTCTATGAAGATATCCCGGATGAGGTCCAAGAATCCAACGTCACCGAAGGAAGCTCCGTTTGGCAGATGTTCTTCGATGACGCTTCGAGAACAGGCCCCAAAGGCCAAATCATCGCAGGAGTGGGGGTAGTCTTAGTCTCCCCCGATCAGCTGGTCATCCAGCGTGCGTACTCTCTTTCGAAGCCGTGCTCCAACAACGTTGCCGAGTACAACGCACTCGTCATGGGACTCCAGCTCGTACAACAGCTGGGGGTCGACCATCTGGAAGCCTACGGCGACTCAAAACTCGTCGTAAACCAGGTTCGGGGACAATACGAGGTTCGCCATGAAGATTTAATCCCTTATCATAAAGTCGCGTTGAACATCATTTTAACCTTCACCGGGTTCTTCATCGAACATGTCCCCCGTTTACAAAACTTGGAGGCCGATGCTCTGGCTGGCCTCGCAGCCTCATTGGCAGCGCCCCTTGGGACTCAACACTATGTCACGGTGACTGGCCGAGACCTGATTTGTCCCAGAAACAACCTATGCTTGCAGGTGGCTCACGCCATGCCGACAAACACTGGTGTTAATGTCCGAGACTGGAGGTTCCCGTTCATCGACTTCGCTGTCTACAGAATCCTTCCAGAGGACCCGAAAGAAGCCGTCTCAGTCAGGAGACGCTCTCTTCGATTCTACTACGATACAGCTACCAAAACGCTGTAACGACGCTCCTTCGATGGGCTCCTCCTTCGATGCCTGTCCAACGAAGAAGCAGCCGAAGCTCTTCAAGAAGCTCATGACGGAACTTGTGGAGCTCATCAACCCGGTCCTAAGTTACAAGATCGACTGCGACGTATGGGCTACTACTGGCCAACCATAGCCGCCGACGCTGTTGAATATGCTAAGAAGTGCCACGCGTGCCAACTTCATGCAGACTTCATACATACACCATCGGAGCCGCTACATCCTACAGTCGCCTCCTGGCCCTTCGAAGCCTGGGGCATGGACATTGTAGGGCCAATCACCCCTCCTTCATCGAGAGGACACCGTTTCATCATGGCCATCACCGACTACTTCTCCAAATGGGCGGAAGCAGTTCTACTGGCAGAAGCAAAAAGCTCCAGGGTGGTCAGCTTTATCAAACACCATGTCATTTACCATTTCGGAGTACTCCGGCGGATCATCCATGACAATGGTCCTCAGTTTATCAGCCACATTTTCAGCAGGTTCTGTGACAAGAATCGCATTCAGAACGTGGCCTCAACCACCTACAATCTGGCAGCAAACGGATTGGCTGAGGCATTCAACAAAACTATCGTTAGGCTGCTCAAAAAGGTCGTGTCATCCAACAAACGCGACTGGAACGAAAAGCTTGGCGAATACCTTTGGGCTTACCGCACAACGGTACGGACCCCAACAGGCAATACTCTATTCTCCCTGGTCTACGGGAGCGAAGCGGTACTGCCTCTCGAGATACAGATACCTTCACTCCGCGTAGCAATCACAAACAAACTCACAGAAGAGGACAATCAACGTCGTCGTCTGCGGGAACTAGAGGCACTTGACAAAAAGCGTCTCCTAGCTCAACAACGCATCGAGCTCTACCAAGCCCGTATATCACAGGCTTTCAACAAAAAGGTCAAACAGAGGACTTTCCAAGTTGGCGACCTGATTTTAGCAGTCAGAAGACCAATGGTGTTGACCCACAAGACACCAGGAAAGTTCGAGCCCAAGTGGGAAGGACCTTTCATCATAGAGACGGTATACTCAAACGGTACTTACCGCCTCGCCAAACCCAATGGAGACTTGTTCATGATGCCCATCAACGGCAAGTTCCTAAAGAAGTACTATTCTTGACATCCTCCAGACGTGTACTTCCCCAAACAACCTCTTTCCACAAACTCATACGCTTCCGGAACCCAGCTGTTCCGTGGCATCTTCCAGTAGAAAGATAACCACGTCCATATTACCTCTGAGTTGTCTCTCTACACCCTACAAAGCAGAATCTTACACTTCGTAAGCCTACGCTACCCTTCATGTTTACCTCGTCCACATTACCTCTGAGTAAGCATCTTGTACAAACAACCCATGTGTTATTGTACATTGATCGCAGAACTTCCACGTCCATATAACCTCTGAGTTGTTCAGCGTATCCCCCAAGATCATTCCTACCACGTCCATAATACCTTTGAGTAGGAAGATTCTATCATTTTGAACCCAATGATTGCCATGTCCATATTACCTCTGAGCAAACATAATGGTTCCTTCAAACTTATTATCTGTACCTGGAAACCAAGGTGCACAAAAGATAATAGGTCCACACAAATCATCAAGTTCATAACAACAAAAGATGAACACATCACAAAAAAGGTTGTAGACTTCTTTATTCTTCTGAAAAAAGGAGTACAAGAAGCTACATCATCCCCCAGTAAGGGTTGCAAAAGAACATAAAAGAAAAAGGGAAAAGCTATGGTCCCTGAATCTCCCCAGGATGGGCTGAGAGCTCCCTGACTCGAAGCTTTAAGTCGACAGCGCGGGCCTCCACCGTCGCCAGAACTCGACGCTCTGCTTCTTGGCGCATCAATTCAACGGCCCCAGCGGAAGTATCACTTGCATGCTTCTCATCAAGCTGCTGTCGTTGCTGCGCCAAGGCAAGAGTCCGCTGAGTAAAAGTCGCTTCATCCTTCTTGAATGCTGCATGTTCAGCCCAGACACGCTCGACCTCTAACTGGAGTCGGGCCGTTGGTCTTCAAGGCAGCGCATCTGGGTGTCGATATCCGCGATATTAGCTTCCAATGCAGCTCGAGTTTCCACCGTCGTCTTCATGGACTGAGACAACTGCTCTACCGCAGCCTCAGTCTCAGCCACCTCGTGCTCCCAAACGCCCACGGTGGCCTGGTATGAAGACTCGATCTCGGCAATCATCTTCCCCTTCTCCGCTTCTATCAGGACAGAGAGATCGTTTCGCTGGATGCGTTGAAGTTCCGCGAGCTGCTCATCCAGCTCAATCACTAAAGCCTCCAGAATTTCGGCCATGTGGTCGTGGCCTTGGTGAATACGAATCAGCTCGATGCAGGGCATTGCCAAAGCTTTTGCCGTCGCAAAACTCCTGTTGGCATCCATCACAGCAGATACACCCTTCTACAGCATTTTGTATACCCCCTCGACGAGGAATTTCACATACTCATCTGCATCTGCTAGGACCTGCGGCGTCATCGCAGGAGTTGGAGGAGCTACTACAGTTTGCAGACCGAAAGAAGATCCGTCAACCTCAATCAGCGAGGCTTGAACCTCGGCATCAATGGGCTCTTCATCAATAGGGGCTGGACTGCTAGCCCGAGGAGCCGAAGCAACAGAAGGGGCCGGCACAGGCGTCGAGATGGTCCCCCAAGTAGAAGGAGCGACAGAGGGTTCTACACCCTTACCCTTCTCAAGCCCGGAGGAACCACCGATGACAACGGCCACCTCTTCTACCCCCAACGTCCTATCAACAGTTGGTACCTCCCTTGGCAGAAAAGGGAGATCATCACTTGTCTCTTGACCCGTCTCAGCGGTCGTGACCGGAAGATGGGTCTCATCATCGACAGGGACAGAATCTATCGCTACCTCCTGAGCGGTAGCCGCCTCAACTTCCACGATTGAAGCCGGGGCAGGACTCGGCAATGATACAGCCGACCTCCCCTCATCATGATAAAGAGGGGATTCAACCCTCTTCTCTGTCTCAACTACTTCTGTTGCCTCCGCAACAGGCTCTTGCAGCTATGGAGTAACGTCATCGGAAGATGACGAACTCCATTCTTCTTCACCACCAGGAAACGGCGTGCTTGTTAAACCTTCGGCACTTGAAGCTTCCGTTGTGGCCTTTGCCGTCTCGGAAGCTGCTGCACCCTCAGTTTCCCTCCTGACATAATCCGGGGATACCGGAATCTCCACATCAACAGCATCCTCCGGATCTTCCTCCATGGGAGACATCATGGTCGGCGGGATACGCACTTCAGACGAGCCCGCCGTCCCTTCTTGCCTGCTCCCACCTGACTTTGGGGTGCGAGGTTTTCTTTTTAACGGTTCCTACAAGAGAAGATGAAGCCTCGTAAATAGTAGAACCAAAATCAGATTATGTGGGACGCCTTTACCTCTGCGGACGTTGAATCCGATGACGCCGTCGGTGACGATGCCTTCTTCTGCTTCTTCGGTACAGGAGATTCAATCCCTACGTCTGCACATCGCTTTGATCGATCGCCCGAGGGTTCTGCTTGAGATGCGGAAGGGGCACTCCGGTGACCTACCCCTGACGGACGATGCGATCGGGCCTTCACCGGCACGTCCCCGGTCACTGCTAACTGGGTGCCTGCAATAAGATTGGTCTCCCTGTCATATCCGGAGGGCACAGCAGCCATAGCACAGTAAAATTTGGCGGCTGAGTAAAGAATGGGCGACCGCGGATCTGGGGCGGGCAACGTAAAACGAGCCCCGGTACATCTGGCATTATAGTAATGCCAAACTCGTGCACCATCCAACAAACTTCCAATATACTCCAGAGAAATACTGAGGTTATCCAACATCATCTGGACATAACCAAATTGCTGCGCAAAGCGGCTTGGCAAATATGGTTCCAGGTAGCACTGATTCCTGTTCTGGTATACCAGATGAGATGGCCGGATACTCTGCAACCAGCGGAATCCCCATTGAGGCAGAGTGGTGGTACCTTCGCCCAAATCCCTTAAATCTTCGTTGGCCTCAAAGCCCAAGTAGATTGGACCAACTTTGGTAATTTCCCAACCCTGAAGACGGGATAAAACCTTTCTACAAACAGGGACACCAGTATCTGACCAGCTCCTCCGATTGAAACGACGAAGGAGTGCATCTCCAGCCTTATAATCTTCTTTCGAGCCTGGACTCATCACACTGGGATGATGCAAAATCAGCCATCCCATCAAATAGTGAAACGGCAGTTCGGCGCACGGGAAGTTATTGTTTCGACCTCTGTCATGAATCACATTTCCAGCAAACTCTCGCAAACCTCGCTGCAGGTTACATACCATTGCGGGAAGAAGAGCCAAACGCCGGCCGAAGACCAGCTTCACGGCTGGCAGGATTAAGTTTCGGGTTACCCTCTCCACGACACCGGATCCGCCTGCGAACACGCAATCCCGGACCATATCATCAGGTAGGACGCCAACACCGCCTTGGGTGACATCCGATAAGCAAGATGCCAGAAGCAGCTGTAGGAGCGTGCATCTGACTGCTGGTCTTCATTTCCTCCGGGATTTTTCTCTCCTAACCTGCTCATTTCGGACAACACTTCGCTACGAGAGAGCGCCGGTGGAGTAGAAAATTGTGAGGGATCCTCTTTGTCTTGTCTAAAGACATAATCTCTCCAAGCGGTCACATGAGGCTGCATCATGTTCCTATCCCATCTCTGCATATAGTAATGATGACTCGCCACTTCCTTGAAGACGGCCGTCATCTCCTCAGCCCTGTCCCCCAGGACTTGAAGTTCCTCGTTGGTGGGAAAGTACTCTTCATAGGGTTCCGACCCCCAAGGGAGTTTTGACACCTCGTACATCTTATGAAGTGCGAACCCTAATTCCCCTACCGGAGTAAAAAAGGTCCCGGTATGGACATCAAACATCTCCAGTAGTGCGAGGAACATGTGCCTGTTGAGATCAACACCCGCCTGGGTAGCACGGATCGCGGCAGTCAACCCAATCTCTCGAAGCTCGGTCCGAAACCGTGACAATATCCAGAGTGTCAGTTTATCCCACTTGGAAACGTAATGGCACCAACCCTCTACCCGAAAATCTCCTTTCGGGTATGAGCGTTCCATCAAAAACATACGATGTGTAAAGGTCGAAGCACTATAAGCAAACGTATCAATGGGTACGTCACTGTAGAGGCTCCCGGGACGTAGAGTCCGCCAGGTAAAAGAAGACCCAGACCGTGTGGCGGTCAAAGTATCCCTTTGGTCGGAGGTAGAATCAATTTGGATGACGCTAGTCACCGCTCCCCCCTGAGAAGGGGTAAGATCCCAAGACATCCTCCTCTGGGAAACAAGGCGACAGAAGGATGTCAAAGGCCATTGACGTTCAAGTTGCTTAACAGTCATATGTACCCCATTCGCTGTAAAGAACCAGTCCTCCTTGACCTTCAACACCGTCGCATCAGTAGAAGTGAGACGGTCTCCGAATAGGAACTCAGGCTTCAAGAAGGTCAATTTATCAGATGTGGAAGATTTTAAAACACCACGTTCCATCATCCGTTTGAGGAACCCATACTGTTGTTCACGGATTTGGGTCATTCTCTCGGGAGGCTGATCCAGCATAAGAGCATCTTGAGCGGGGTTTATCACTTCCTCATCATACTCTACTCCCATCTGGTTGAAGACAGCCTCCAAGAATACTTCATTCAAAGGCGGGATCGCCACTGACACTAGCAAAGATCAGAAAAAAATGTTAGAAGCAACAAGAGAAAGAAGAGCTTCGGCACATTCAGGGTTTAAGCCCATGCGCGTCAGCAGCCTCGGCGCATCATCAGGGTTTAAGCCCATACGCGTCAGCAGCCTCGGCGCATCATCAGGGTCTAAAACCATGCGCGTCGGCGAACAAAGACCGCGGCACATCATTAAAGACCCAAGGTCTATGTGCGTTGGTGTACGGAAAAACGAGACTTACCAACCACCTCTGGCCGAACTTCGACAGGCCGTCGGGGAACGTCAGCCGTTACAACTTTCGCAGGCTCCTTCGCTTTCTCCTTCCCCTTGCCGGCACCACCGTGAGGAGTCTTGGGAGCCATTCTCTCAAAGAAGAAAAGGTTAGGATTTGAAGAAAAACTCTAAAGAAAGCAAAAGCACGGAGAAGATAAACTCTCTCTCTCTCCAACCCTCACCTATTTATAGGGCATGGTCGCACGCGTAAACCGATGACGTGTAATCTCAGCTGTCGCTTCGGATTCCGTGAGGAGATAACAGCAAATACAACCAAAAGATCATCATTAATCTTTTGGGTTACCATGGCGTCATCATCATCAACTAGAAGGAGCATGCGCCCGAACAAGCATGCGCCCAACAATCATGCGCCCTGACCTCCATACTTCTTATTCAAAGTATTCCAAAACTTATTCAAAAGTTTTGAAAACTTTGAAGGGGGTCTTGTAGAAGCATGGAATTTCACAGCCAGAAAGCCCATACGTCAGGCACTATATGCGCCAGAACTCAGACAGCAAAATCAAATAAGCCATTCGAAGAAGGACTTTTTATTTATATATAAAAGTCTATTACATGGCTAGAAAAGGTTGTACAAAGGAGAATTTTTACAAAAGAAAGATCCTAGATCTACAGCCAGCGGCCACCATGCGCCTCCAGATAGGCGCAGCGGCCACCATGCGCCTCCAGGTAATCGCAGCAGCCACCATGCGCCTTCCGATAGGCACAGCAGTCACCATGCACTGTCAGTTAGGCACAGCAAATGCCATGCGCCTCCAGCCAGACGCATCCCACCATCTCTTCAGCAGCTCAGTTATGTGCATCCAGCTCAGTTATGTGCTGCTCTTCCAGCCAGGGTCACCTGATAAGTGCTTCGATTACACAAAGCATTTAACCCTCTGGCTGGAACCAAGGAAGAGAAGAGCACGGCAAAGCTGTGGCCAGGGGAGGCTTCGAAAGAGCCTCCAAAGACCAAGGAAGACCATGATCGAAATCATGGCACAAGGAGCTTTCAACACAATCAAAGTGGGCGGCACCCGCTTTGAAGGAAGAGAGAGCCTAGCACCGCCATTCCGATCTACGGCTCTTCCGGAATAACGGAGACGAGGCCCGAGCATCCCTATCTTTGGATGCAACAGGCACCTTCCGCCTGCCTCAGAAGCCCTCGACTCCGTCTTTTGGATGTAACAGTCACCTTCAAGTGCATCGAAGACAACACGACGTCTCATCTTCACCCTCGGGAGCACTTCGTCAACAGAATGCACCCGCATATCCAAGTTCATGTTGGAAGTACGTGAGGGAACGAGGAGCAAACCTTCTCTCCATGCCACTATTTATAGGCCGTGCAAATCAAACCCATGCGCCAAGTGGATGACTCTCCGAATTCTGTGTAATGAATTTGCATTAAATGGATGAACCGGACGCGTCAAATTCAGCCAAACGGCTATTTTTAGCACTCGAGGAGCGAGACAGCCGCATCATTAAAGGACATGTCGGATGCGCCAGCCAAACAGCACATCACATGGACGTGCCCTCCAGCATCAGGCGCATTACACAGACGTGCCCTACAGTACCCGGCGTATCACAGAGGATGCGCCCCCTCACATCTCCATACCGAGTGGAACACCAACCAATGTGCCCACTCAGCTGTCCATCGAACGTCACAAACATTAAATGCTGAACTGACACCAGAGTTGGCAGCACGCTTCCCAAAGTCTGAACAGTTGACAGCTTTTTCAGAGAACGAAGCGTCGGCAACGTCAGCATCATCATGACTCTATTCCGACGGCTACTGCCACGTGGCCATCCGCATGCGCCTCTACGGCCATGCGTCCAAATCGCCATGCGCCTCTACGGCCATGCGTCCAAACCAGCATGCGCCTCAAAAGCCGTGCGCCTCAGACCCTTCACTGATCCCTAAAGACAGAAGAAGAGTCTCCAGTTGAAGCTTTGCATGTGCCTCAAAAGCCATGCGCCCCAGACTGATCTCTGATCCCGAAAGACAGAAGGAAAGTCGCCTGCATGCGCCTCAAAAGCCATGCGCTCTAAACGGTTTGTAACCCCTAAAGGTTATGAGCCGCAGCCTCCTCCTGCGCCCAATCAAGGCACAGCTCACCAGATTACTTCCCTCCACCAAAATCTGAGATCTTCGAGCCATGGGTCGATGACACGTGTCCTTTGACTCAACTCGTCCAAGATTTTAGCAACAGAAAGATCTTCTCCTCTGCTACGTGCCGGCTCACAACAGCAGTATAAAGAGTTCTCCCCCTCAATCAGGGCGCATCATCTACGCGCCTCCATCAGCAACCTCCACGTGGCGTCCCCACACCGACGCATCCTACATGCGCGCATGAGCAGCCAGCCTGCAAAACTATAAATAGAAGGATCGTCTCCTTCACACACACAGACAGAATCTACAACGAACATACAAGGAATCATCAGAGAGGCAGATACAGATACTCAACGTCTTCCTCCTCTCAGCAAGCTCCAGCACCCAGAGCAATCCACACCTTCAGAGAACCGATAACCGTCGTCAGCCCGTCAACGGAGTCAACGTATTACCACTCGCTCCATTGGCACTAAGGACCCAGCTTAAACAAAAGTGTACTCCTAGGACTACATCTAAGTCCTACATTGTAACACTGTTCTGTTTGTATTAAAGTTTTCAATCAAACAATTTTAATGGCAAACAGTTTTATGATTATATATCATTATACAAAAACTGTGTTAGAGACAAGCCAATAAAGAGTCTGTCTGTCACCACAACTACGGTTGAAGCGAAGCGGTACTTAAGAGTTCCCCGGTGAACCTCCGCCAGCTGGGACAGTACTCCTACAGTTAATCTGAAACAGTCGCTGTGTAACGACATTTAATCTATAAAATAAGATTAATTATGTTAATTGAAGTTGAAATGACTAATCTTTGAATTAAATATTTAAAATAAGACAATGGAAAAGAATGGCAAAAATCAACTATAAAGAACCCTAGGCGAATTCGGCCAGAGCTCTGACCGAATTCGGCCCGAGTTCGGTTGAGGGTGTCAGGTTATATATATAGAACCCGAGAAGCCCTTCTTCTTCATTGCTTCCAAACTAATCACAACAGCAGCAGCAGCCGCGAAGGAGCCCCGAACCCTAGCTTTTTACCACCCTCATTCTTCCAATCCAAGTGGTGAAATCAATCCAAAATTTGGATTCGTGCGGAGTTCGTTGTTCTCTTCGACATACTTTGATTTCGGGAGGTATAACTCCATCTTTGTCCACTTTTCAATTAGTGCATTTTTAATTCAATTTGCACAAATGGCACCCAAATTCAATCCTTCAAAGAGGAAGAAGACAAACCCTAGTGAGGAAGGGTCATCTTCGCATCCGCATACGGATTCCCTCTTCTCGCCGGTCCAAACGAGCGACGGTGCGTTCGACGGGTTTTTCTTTCAAACCCTAGACCAAGCCCTACTGTAGTATGGAGACTTCTCCATGAGATCCATATGCACAGGCGCTCCAGTCAAATGGACTGTATTTCTTGATCATCGTCATTTCTTTGAGGTATTAGGATTACATCTTTTTGTTAAAATCTGCTTCCCTATAGCAAATAATGCCATTAGATTATTTTATTGCAATCTCATATTAAACACTTTTGATGTGAGCACTCGTGTTGGAGGTATTGATATCAATTTCAATGATGACCTCTTAGCGGAGATCCTTGGTATCCCTAACGAAGGTGAACCTCTAGTTGACATCACTGAATTTGATTTTCCCGAAAGCACTACCCTCGCCAGTTTCAAAGCGGAACTCTGTGCACCTGATAGAGTACGCTCTGGAAAGTTCAAGACTAACAACCTGAACTTGTTTAACTATGAATTGCATCGCATCATCTATTCCACTATCCTTCCAAAATCCACTTCAAAGGATGATGTGACTTCTCTTGAGCTGTCCGCCATGTACCATATTCTTAAGGGGATTTCCTTTTCTGCCCCTAAGACCATGATTCAGATGATGGGTCATTGTCGTGCAAGAGATAGAAATCTCTCTTACGCGATAATTCTCCCACGTATCTCTCAGCGCTTCGATATCGATCTGTCGACTTGTACTCAGGACCCTGAGCCCAAGTTTCTTCAGTTATCTCGTCGTAGCATGACTGCTTCAGCTCCATCTCCAGCTCCTCCTACTGTACCTCCTCCACCACCTCATCAGTATGCCATGACATTTGAGGGCATACATCAGCATTTATCTGCTTTGCACGTCTCGATGACGGACATGGCCCGCGAGCGTGAGTTCCGCGACGTCACCCGTTATCAGGCGCTTGCAAATTCCTTAGATAATCTTCGTTTTGCCCAGACTGGTCATTCAGCCGGTTCTATCCCTAGAGATCCAGCTTTCTCTGGTTACCGCTATGAGGATGAGGCTGTTCATGTCTACTTCCAGCCCGGTAACGCCTATGATTGGTACCGTTCTGACCGTGCTCCACATCGTAATTATGTTGGTGAGTTCTATGCTGGCGCCCCTCCGCATCCTTCTGGCGCTGGTACCTCTAGAGCTGGTCCTTCAGGACATGCTGGTCGCGCTGATGATGATGATGAGGATGATGATGAGGAGATGTGACTATATGATTTTGAGTGATATTTTATTGTACACTTGAAAATGCTCCGACATTCCAAGTTATTATCAGTATTTTTTTATTATTATTAGCACTTTCTAGTTTGCTTCAGTACTCTTTTATTTTTATGGACATGTTTATTATACCTCAGTTTATGGCATTCAGTTTATTTCAGCACTATGTTTCAGTTTCAGTTTATGATAGCACTATTTCTTATATTGCTTCATTCTTTATAACTGCCTGTGAAATTACATGCCTGTGATGATTTTTTTTATAATACATGCCTGTGATACTTCTCTTTTATTTCTGCCTTATTTCTTTTTTATATGTTTTCTCACTATTTGTTACTTATGCATTGATTGCGGGGGAGCTTTATCTTTTGTAATTATTTTGCTAAGTGACAAAGGGGGAGAAAATTAAAGATCTAACATTTTTTTTGAGATAATACAGGATATGAACAATTCTACTTTTTGATATTTTGAACAAGCTTAATGTTATATCATTCATAGTTTGTCAATTATCAAAATGGAGGAGATTGTTGGCCCATTTGGTCATATGGTCAAACCTGATTTTAATAATTAATTAAACTCTGTCTGGATATACAAAGCTAATCGGGACATCTCGGACTCTTGAACATGATCAAGAATGGCTATCCACTGAATTCAAGACCGAAGATCTGTTTGCCTACTCGAGTCTGTAATTCCTTATGCAATGCATTTTTCATTTTATTTGAGTCTAGGAATATGTTGTAGTACTGGCAAATAGGCTACCCTTAAATGAGTTCAAAATATCTTCTCAAAAAGGTTTACAAAAAGGTTTTCAAAAAGGTTTTCAAAAATCAACAAAAAGCTTTTTAAAACCCTAACTAAACCCTGACTAAACCCTGACAGAACTCGAACCGAGTTCGGCCAGAGTTCGGCCAGAGTTCGGTTGGTGGCCGTTGAGATTTTGAATCCTTGGAACTTGGTCCTCCTGCAGTTGGGGATTTGACCGAGATTTGCTCATAGAGTTCTGTCCGAATTCTGCCCGAATTCTGTCAGAAGTCTGCCTTTGAAATTCCTATAAATAGAGAAGGATTTCGATCATTTCAACTCACTCATTCACTTTCAATCTTCTCTCTTTCTAAAGCTTTCAGTCTTTCAAAGAGTTTTCTAGAGCTTTCAATTTCAGATCCCAAGCCAATTACAATCCTCTAGTCGATTTGCCAGTGCGGTATGGTCTAGTAGTTTCTGAGAGATTGTAATCAGAAGGCTTGATTGAAGAATACCTCTTCACATTTGAAGTTGGATGAGTTCTTCGTATCAAAGCTCGCGTTGTAGAAGTTGTAAGAACTTCGTAAAAAAACTTGCGGTTTTTCCAATAGTGGATTTAACTGGTAGCAAGAGTTCTACCGACTGGATTAGTCCTCAACAGAGGGAAACCAGTATACATCGCTGTCTTTACGTTTGCTCTCTTAACTCTATCTTTACTTTATTTCAGTTGTGATTAATATTCTGTGATTGTGCTGCTAACATTTTTTAATTAGCATTATTCTGCTGCCAACTCTATTCACCCTCCCTCTAGAGTATTACGCTTTATTATTTCGTTCCTACAGATTGCCACCCTCGTTCTGCTCAATAAATGTTTCATTAGTCGAAGCATTTGATGGCGCATATGCTGATACTTCATGATGCGCCTGACTGGGACGCTGAAGGGCGGCACATAACTGAGCTCCTGAAGGGGTGCACATAACTGAGCCACTGAAGGGATGCACATAACTGAGTATGCACATAACTGAGCTGCTGAAGGGATGCGCCTGGCTGAGAGCGCATGGCGAGTTGCGCCTGTTTGAGAGCGCATGGTGGTTGCTGCGCCTAGCTGTAGACTTAGGGTCTTTTCTTTGTAGAAATTCTCCTTTGTACAGCTCTTTTTTAGACATGTAATAGACTTTTATATGAAATAAAAATCCTCTTTTAATGTCTATACTTTTGCTTTGCTGTGCCAAGTACTTCCTCTGTGCTCCCTAGCGCATGTAATATTTGGCGCATAGGATTTCTGGTCCTGAAATTCCATGCTTCTACAATGAAGATGAAGACGAGGCCGAGGATGAGAACGAAGATGATGATTAGGTTAAATATTGTTGTATATTAAAAACACTTCCAATTACATGAATTAAGTTTGACCTCATAAAAGCAATTACGTGAATTCATATTTTTTTCGTTCGATTATTTACTTATTGCAGATGGCACTCCTAGTATTTTTCGTCGCGGTTGCGGCGGCACTCATCTCCCTACTGGTGGTATATATATTTTAGTTTAGAATTTTATATTCATTTACACTTTTATATTGTTAATTATGTTTATGTGTTCTATTTACAGGTCATGATAGCTGGCCGTGGCCGTGGTGCTGGTGGTGGTGGTGGTGGTGGTCGTGGTCGTGGTCGTGGTGGTACTGGTGGTCGTGGTCGCATTCAATCTTCCCGGGATGTGACCCCATCCAGCGAGCCCGACCCGAAGAGTACCCCGGACACAGACGTATCCCGCCGTCGATCGACAACTTCATCGAGGTATGAGTCCGGATCTGCTAGCGGATCCGTTCCGCTATCGGACCCACCAGCAGATCTACCAGTGGATCCCCCAGTTACTGCACAGTGGGCCCCGGAGTACCCCCATACTCGGTTCCATCCGGTTACTCGGGAGTATATACGTGGACCCGCGGATCCTCCGACGGCACCAGAGAGGTCGAGAGGCGAGTTCCGACGAGAGCTATGGCCCACGGGAACCTCGTAAGTAAATTTAAGATAATTTATTTAATTTCTTTCATTTATTCAAGTTAATAATCCAGTCGTTTCTTTTTTGTAGATTTTTTCCATTTAATGTTGCCAGGGCTCTTGGAGAAATTATCAGGGCTAACTTCCTTGGTCCCTACCTCAACTTTTCGTCGGTGCTCACAAACTTGAAGTACGTCTGGCTCGACGAGTTGAGGGTATATATCTATATATTCTGATTAATTATTAGTTACTCTTTAATCAACCATTTTTTTAATTATGTGATAATTGAATTTGTATGTTAGACGACGTACTGGTGGCCCCCCATCGCGAGGACGCGATCCGCAGGACCTACAGAAGCGCTGCCTCGAAGAAGATACGGGATATGATTCATGACCTAAAAATGGGGCAGACGAGGCCGAATTAGATCCGACAGGACTATTATGAGGACCTCATAGATATGATGAATACTCCTACGTACAAGAAAAAATCGAAGAAGGCGAACCGACGGGCCACGGGGCTTCATACGGGGGGATCAAGGCCCCACGCAGCGACGCTTGCAGATCTGGTGAGATACCGTAAATTCATTTCACTATCGAATTAGGTATTATTAATATACGGAGTTAATTAAGTTCTACGAAAATTTTGTATGCAGACCCAACAGGCGGTGAAGGAGGGAAGGGCGCCAAAATCGGTCACCATGCACGACGTGTTCCAGCATACGCACAAGAGACGGAAGGACGGGAGCTTCGTCGACGAGAGGGCCAAGAAGATTGATGTAAGTACTTATGTTTATAAGATTTACGTTAGAATTAAAAGTATTCGGACTATAACTTAGGTAAACTTAGGATTCACACTTAACTTAGTGAAACATAGGATTTAGATTACAACTTAGGTAAATCTTATAATATAAACACATTCATTTGATAGGCTGCGTATCGTGAAGCCCTTAGTCGGGCTTAGTTAACTGACCCCGAGGATGTCGGTGAAACGACGCCCGCCCGGACGCCCTCTTCTTTGGCCTCTCGCAACGACTTGTTCGTAGATACCGTCGGAAGCTTTAAGAAAGGGCACCTGTACGGAGTCGGCTCCCTAGGGCCGTTGTACATGGCGACTCAGAGATTTCCAACGACACCGGCTCCTCCCGTGGTCCCGACAGACGATGATGTTAGATCGCATCTTACGCAGCTGCTCAAGGCAGTATCGTCCTTGCGGTAGTAAATTGCTACGTACTTTTTGCCTCCGTCTGCTGCTGCCGGTCCGTCTGCTGCTGGTGTCGGTCCGTCGACTACTGCTGCAGGTCCTTCTTTCGTCGGTCATCTTTCTTTCAACCCTGCTGCCCCTCTGGTACCACCTCCGACTGTGACGGTACTCCTTGATCTCATGTCGCCAGAGCAGCTACGCCGACTTTCGAGCACTGTCTTCGAAGGCTTGCCGCCGTACCTAGTGGAGCAGTATTTTCGTCGGGCGCAGGAGGGATTACCACCACCGGACAATCGAACTCCTCCTCCTCCTTGAAGTATTGTATAAGAATAGTTTTAAATTTTGGAATATTTGTGGAAATTTTAGATTATAACTGGTTTGGGTTATGCATATTTGTGCTTATGCAATATTTGTGGTTATGCATATTTTTGGAAATTTGGGATTAAAATTAGTTTTTAAATGGATTATATTTGTGGTTATGCATATTTGTGGAAATTTGGGATTATATTTGTGGTTATGCATATATGTGATTCTTGGATGTTGTGTGCATCTGTAGAATTGTGATTATATATTGGTCCGATGTTCGAATGTTGTGTGAACAGAAAAAGGCCTGCAATTTTTTTTTAAAAATACCTCAGTTAGCGACGGACTAGTGACCGGTTAGCGACGGATATCTCCAGTTTTCGACTACTTGTCGATGGAATATCCGTCGCTATCTGTAGAATTGAAAATATTTCCAGTTCGCGATGGATTTTTGACGGCCAGTCGACGGCATATCTAGCATGGCGACGACCTGCCGACGGATTATCCGTCGGAAAGGTTCTGTAGAATTGAAGATGTATAGAATGTTAGCGACGGATACTTCGTCAGAGATCCGTCGTCCTGGTCGACGGATTAGCGTCTGAAAATCCGTCGTCATGGTTCTGGAAATACTATGTTCGACGGATTCGCGTCGAAATTGCCGTCGCCATGGTTCTGGAAATGTCAAGCATTTCCAGAACTATGGCGACGGATATTCCGCCAGTAATCCGTCGCCATGTCGACGGATGAGCGGCGGAGTTGCGACGACATATCCGTCGCCAGTGTTCTGAAAATGTCAAGCATTTCCAGAACAATGTCGACGGATTATCTGTCCGGGATCCGTCACTAAGCCATCCTTTGTTAGCGACGACGTTCAACAGAATAGCGACGGAACGATACCCTCTGATACACTGTTACGACGGTTTACCGACGGACTATCCATCGCTAGCGTCCACACAATTCAGTACGTAATACTTGAATTCGACGAAAGACCGTCGGAAAGTCGTCGCTAATGCAACAAATTATGATGACGGAAAACCGTCGCTATTCCGTCGCTTGACGACTACATAGCGACGGATCGTTATTAGCGACGAGCTATTTACCGACGAAATATTTGGGCCAATTTCTGTCAGTGATCCGTCGCTAATACTATTTACCGACGGATGGACGACGGAGGTGGTCGTCGCTAAATTACTATATTTTGGTAGTAAAAGTAGGGTTGCGAGCTGGCGGTAGGTTGACGACTTCCATTATTGCCTTAGAAATCGGGACAATGCCATCTGGGACTTCTGTGGGAGGAAAGTCACCAAACTGAGGAGAGATCATGTTAGAAGATACGACCTTGTCTTCAGCTTTGAGGTTGATTACTTGGCTGTCGATAAGCTATTGTATTTTTTTTTATGACGATGTAGTCCTTGGTGGAATGATGCACGTACTGATGATAGAGACAGTACTTGGGATCGTTGAGCTGGTTCGCTCTGCAGGACGTCGTGGTGGAGGTAATTTCAGCTTATTACCCTTCGTCAATGTATGAAAGATGGTAATGACATCATCTTCGTCAAAGGAGATGGTCTCCTTAGGTTTGTCGGAGGTGTCCTGAGAATTGGAAGCTCCTTTGGATGTGTCGACCTTCAGGACTTCTTTTTCTTTACCCCTACGAACAGGGATAGTTTGAGGATGCTTGCCCTTGTCTTCGGACTTGGGTGTTTTTAACCCCAGTAGTTCCAAGTTAGGAACGTCATTTTCAGCAGCATCAGCGGCCCCAATAAAATTGGGCCATGTATCATACTTTTGTATACCCAGACAAAACTTCACTGTAGGAAGGAAGTTATGTCGACAAGTATCCATGAGTTCTGAGTCTGGTATGCCGAAGGGCATCTTCAGTGCTAGCCGCCTGAAGCGTTCGATGAAGGCGATGACAGACTCAGTCCTCCTTTGCTTGGTCTCGATGAGGGTGGACATACTAACATGCATGCCACTCTCGTAAAACCTGTTGAGAAACAACCTCTCCAAGTCTTTGAATGAATTGATACATCCGTCAGGCAGACTGCAGAACCATTCGAAAGCTACCCCGTGTAAGGTGCTAATAAACAGCTTCGACAAGAATGGATCGTCTCTGGGCAAGTGCAGAGTCTGCGTGTTGAAGTACGTCATGTGCTGACGAGGAGAAGTCAACCAGTCAAATGAATTCAGCGTCAGCGGCTTGTAGTTAGGAGGGCAAGCAGCGTTCTCTCACTCAAAGGAATACAATTGAGATATCCCCATCTTCTGAAGCTCGTCTTTGTGTGAGATAGTGTCGAAATGAGCGACCATGGAATCAATTGTACCCTGTTAATTGAGCAGGTATTGGGAAATGGTTGCTGAACGATTGTCAGGCGTCGTTGGCGAAGGACCACCCCCATCATTTGTAAGGTTTGGGGGAGGCGCAACGGAATGATACTCTTTTTGTAGTGAAGGAGGGTTGTTGCTGTGAGCCGAGACATTTTGTTGAGGTGGAGGAACAGCCCCAGCAGCTTGAACTGCCATGATACTGGTAAGCATATCAGTGATCTTGGCGAATACTCTTTCCAAACCCTCTAACCGTTTGCTGGTCTAATCACTGGCTTCTTCAGGTCTTTCTCCGTCTGCCATGTATATAGATATATAACATGTGGGGATGAACAGAGGAAACAGTATAACTGGTGCTGATATTGTCTGTCTCCGAGTGGATAAGTCCTTCATCTTCAGGTAGAGAAGGTAGATAGTCGCCATCGAATTCGGAGGGATCATTGTCCTCTGGAAGGCTACCTCCAGTGTGGAGGTCATCCGCTTCAGAGTCTGAGGGAATACTACCCGCAGCTTGGAATTCTTCGTCGTCCATACGGAACCTTGTCTTTGACCGAATACCCATATAGACTCCTTCAGATGTGACAGCCTGCTAGCCATCTGTTGGTAGACTTCTTCTTCTTCTTCTCGCAGAACTAAGAGAGAAAGTTAGGTTCGTAGTCCATCGCCTTTGATTGGGGCTTCCGTAAGGAGGATCCCATGAAGCCATGTTGGACGAAACACACAGTGGCTTCTCATCGTTAGAGAAGTGCAGCCGTCGAAACATGGACTTTCTCTGAGGCACTCATGTTGCTTTGGAGCAACAACAGTTGATAACAATACTGGTGCATGGATGTGCACTATGAATTATTATGTCATCCCTCGCTTTACACTTATGATTTATCATGTCGCGCATGCCAGCGGAAGGGAGTTTTGCCTTACAATCCATGTTGCATGCATCGTCGAGCTTTACATGCGGGTTCGTAAGGAGAGTTGGCACATCCAGACTTAGTTCACGTACAGGGAAAACCCCCACACCTAAGTTCTGTGATGTCCTTGAAGACAGCCCCATGTTATACGCGTTGGGGCCTATCGTTTTGTTGTGGGCGCATAGGCCTTGGAGACTGGCTTTGGGCGCATGCTCCTTGACAGCATGTCTGAGCCTCCTTGATGTGGGTGCATAGTATGGATCCAGTGAGCCTGGGCGCATAGTCTTGGGCACATGACCCTGGATGCCCAGCCTACTGAAGACAGAAGATTTCTGGTTGGGGTTTTGCGCCCAAACACTCCCTTGGGCGCATGCTTGGTGGAGCAGTGCTATTTTCTTCCAGTTTTGCCTCCTTCGTTTGTGAGCCTCACGGGGTTTGCCCAGAGTGTCGCACACCCCGATTCTTGGCATCGTAGTATTTTCCTTTGCCAAGTCTCGGGTGTTGAATACCTTGTTTTTGGTTGTGCAGGAAGGAAGTCACTGGGCTAGTAGAGCCCGAAACGGTGTGAGCCTTCTCCATTTGGGGAACTTTTGTGGCAGTGTCATGTGCCCATGTGCCAAAGTCCTTCAGTTACATATCTGCTATGACACTAGTAGGATATGCGCAGCGAGCCTTCGAAAGCCAAGTCTTGCGAGACTTGTTTGGCTTTGCTGATTTTGAGAGAGTAGAGCCATCCCTCGAGAGCATCTCTTCAAACGCCTGCTGATCGAACTTTACGATCAGCATCTTCTGAGTGCTCTCCACTTTGTCGGTATCGGATTGCATCACCACCTTCTCATCAGAGAAAAAGGTAGTCCCCAGCAGAGTCGCCATTTTTGTGGACACACACAAAAAAGAAGAAGAAAATGCTGTCTTTTCTTTATTGGCGCAAGACACCACAAATCGAGTACGCCTGAGAGATCCTTCGCTAAGGATCCCTGAGTACAAAAAAGAATTCTGGGGAATGGGACGATGGATATCGAGTGGCAGTTGCTCCATTACTTCGTTGACACTCCAATTACAAAAGTGAGAGAAAACCTAAGAAAATTGTTAACTCTCGGCTCACTGGCAAGAAGTGCAGCAATTTGCCTCTTGAAAATGCTCTTTGTTCTGTCCTTTGGAGAAGGATGAGGCCCCCCTTTTATAGTTGTTCTTGAGCTGGAATGATGTTATGCACCCACATAAAAAAAATACACTAGTTTTTATGTGGGCGCATAGTCCTGCCTTGGGTGCATAGAGTGTAGGCGCATGTAGGCTACGAGATCATGGGTTGGTCGTGGTGATGACGTGGCCGCATGCTTCGGTGCATGACTACTCGTGGAGACTGACGTAGACGTGCACTTCGGTGCACGTTTTGATCATGGCTTTGACCGAGTCAGGCTTGGGCGCAAAGCCATGTCTCAGGCTATGCGCCCTCCTTTTGGGGAAGCTAGTCTCGGGCGCATGGAGCTTCACTGGCTGGGCACATAGAGCTTCACTGGCTGGGTGCATAGAGCTTCACTGGCTGGGCGCATAGATCTTCACTGGCTGGGCACATAGAGCTTCACTGGCTTGGGCGCATGGGACTTTATTGCTGAAAAAAATTTATGCTTCTACAAATGGCACCAAAGAGATCCACCGTGGGGAAGGGCAACGGCATCACCGAAGCTTCATCGCGAGCGTCACCGCTGAGGGTGCCACCGCATGTGCCGTCGTCGATGAGAGCTGAGGAGGTGTCACGACCCGCACACGTTTTTCGGATACGAGACGTATCCAAGCCAGCCTACACCGCAGAGTCGGCCGTAGAACGATGTCAAGCCCGCAAGAAATGATTGCTCAAAATAAACTTTATTGCTCATTCATATTTCTAAATTTATTACAACATTTATAATATCTAAAATAAAAATACAAAGTTATCACAATATAGAAAAGATAGCTAGTTCTACTATCTAGGTCGACCTCAGCACACCCATGCCTTTCTAGTGCTAAGAGTGATCGCGGCTAAACCTGAAAAATGTTGGTTTCCAGTCAGAAATGGAACAAGTACAATCTCACAATAGAATCAATAAATGACAAAATCCATAAATCTGTAATAATACTAAGATACATGATAAGGGATAAACAGGAAATCATGGTAGGAATCATGCGAGTAAAAGCAGGGAGACATGATACACAAGACAAACAAGGACAAGAAACTGTAATGCAGCAAGACTATATCTAACAAGTGATTTGAAATACACTTTCGACATGTAAACGGCTAAGGGGTAAATCCGGCACCCCGCACGTGAGTTGTGCGACTGCTATTATGCAAGAATAGACATTTTTGGGATATTTTTGGGTATATTTACATGTCTACTAATGTACTTCTCCGCCCGGCTAGTACCCATGGATTCAGACAGGTCACGGACACAAAAATATATTGGTCACGAACAATATGCAAGAATCCATAACTACTATCTCGTGTGACAAGCGTGTCAATAATCAACATAATATCAATGTAAAACATTATTAAATACAGGAAATATAGAGATAATCAAATATGAAACTATCAGAGATGTACTCGTCTGAGGTTATGTGCTGGTGAAACCGATAATACTATACCACTCAATGAGCCACAACAGTCAACACATACAGAGATCTCCGGATGCTAAAATAAATATTACCAACGTTCTCAGAATAGTCAAATTAGCTAGAATTGCCTGTCCTTAAGTCCAAATCTGGACACAAGGGTAAAACGGTAATTTTGGATCAAAACGGTATCCGCCGTTGGACCCGCTTTGCACCGAAAAGCGTGCCAGAGTCAATAGTCTCTAAAGTCATCAAACTATATGTTAATCGGTCTGGTTTTTTGCTACGAACTCAACCGTATGTCCAGAGTTGGATTTCCGCAGGCCGTGTACAAAATAGCCCGTTGAATCAGACCGTGGGGCCCGCAAAACGGCGGTCCGATCAACTATCACAGAATTGGACCAAACTTGGCATACATGACCAGAAAAATGATACGGTCCTGTTGGCACAAGTTTCGTCTCGATCTGACGAACGTGCAAAAAGTAATTAGGAAATTTGCACAGAGGCCGATACGGTAAATTTCAACGGATACGCATCAAATTCGTCGCGCACACGCAACCAATTTAAATTCCGTCAAAGTCCACACGTCCACGAAGCCATTATGCACCTTTCAATGCTTATGGTTCGCGACCACGTCGCCCGGATTGGCGGGATGCACGTCGTATCGAAGGTTTTTCTAGTTTTTAAAACAGGTTTTGGTAACTTTGGGATCCGATTTCTCGGCGCGTAGTTGATAAAATCGACTTCTGCAAATTGGGTTGTGGAGCCCTACATGTTGTCTATAACAGTCTTCAATTAGTTTCCTAAATTTATTATCCCGTTCTAGAATTCCCTTCTAAATAGGAGATTGAATGGTTTGGGTTCTGTTTTACTATCTTCAAAATTGGGTTTTTCGAGTTGGGAACTCCATTTTCGTCGTGTAGGTTGCGAATCAAAACAAAGTATTTGAGAACTTGTAAGGGGTTATGTCAGGATTGTACCGAAGAAAATGGCTCGCGACGCGCCGAGCGGGAGGAAAATTCCCATCGCGAACTCGCATGGTCGCTGCTGTTTGGGTGCAGGCCGCGCGTTTGGCCGGCGGTCGGCCACCACGACGGCGGCGAGGTGGCTGTGCACGCGCGTGGTGCCTTGGTCGAGGGTTCGGCG